>ML107676.1:216401-371222 GCA_003697995.1 Taxidea taxus jeffersonii | reverse complement strand
TGGAACAGGAGAGGGTGAAGGTCATAGCATTGGAACAGGAGAGGGTGAAGGTCATAGCATTGGAACAGGAGAGGGTGAAGGTCATAGCATTGGAACAGGAGAGGGTGAAGGTCATAGCAGTCCTCCAGAATGCCTCACAGTGTCAGTAGTCATTTATTCACCAAATGTGTAGGGTACATTATGCCAAGATTCACATAAATGAAGACCAAATAGATTTTGTTTTACAACAGAAATAAACTCTATTTTTACTCCATCTTCAGAGTGAATAAAGTAAAGTACCCACACAGATATTAAATATTAAAACATTTGTCTTACATGGACTGAATGAGCCACAGCCTAATTTCAAACTTCGCCATCAGTGCAACTTTTTCAGAGACTACAATAATTATGCAAAATCTCCTCCATCTGTATTTTGTTTCCTACCTTGACTTTGAATACGTGTTACACTTTTCCAAAATATTTTCCACATATTGGTTAATTTTATCTTCACAGCAAATGGATAGATTATGTCATTGCCCCCGAATTCATCAGTGAAGTAATAGACGGATGAGAAAAGCACTTGGCCCTTAAGGATAAACATGTTCTTTTCTAAGCTTCCATTCCAGTCCTTCCCATTTTGATTATGTCCCCCATCACCTGGTTGGCTATGAACAAACGGTTCTATGAACAAGTAGTGACTAGGGAAGCAGTCATTCAGTTGTAGACTTCAGCTATCCAGCCATTATCTTAAAGCAACTGTGCTTTCACCTTTGTACCAAGCAAAACACTCTGCCAACACATCTCCCCAATCACCGCTATTGATAGAAAAACAAACAAAAGAAGGACCCATCAGATTTTGTCCAAAATATGTGATTCAGTGGCTCTGTTTGGACACCACATAGAAAGGACATTTGTCTTGTAAGATACCAGCCTTTCCACTTCTGCCCTAAATCCTATAATTTTCACTTACCTTCTATTTCATTTCCTCTCCATCCATCCATCTCCTCACTTCTGCCTTCAAGCGCACCCAGGACATTTACTATTAAAGAAAAAAAAAAATTCAACACTGTAGCTTCCAACTAGTACGTATTTTATTTTACCTCTCATCGTGTTTTCCAAACTTAACTTTCCATGCTCTGTCTCTAGATAAACTTTAAATGATATATTTTATAGATACCTGAATGTATCTAAGATTCAAATGTATTAAATAGCACTTAGTGAAAAATACTTCTTTCTCCCAACAACTGCTCAGCCCCTTTTCTGGGAGGCAATCGCCCTTTTACCAGGGTACAGTTCCAGAGGTAGTCTAAAGGCATTTAAGCATATATGTTTATATCCTGATTGTTTTTACACAATCAATTACATACAAAGTGTGCTGTTCCCAGAGTTGATTTGTTTCACCTTATATTAGTTACATTGAAAGCTACCGCATATCAGTACACATAAAAAGGCCTACGTTTATTTTCGATGTTTCTTTTATTTGTGTGTTTGCTTATTTGTTTTAGTAGCTGCTCAGTTGTCACTGTGTAAGAGTACCCCAATTTATTTACCATTTCATGCATTTACCATGAGCATTTAGGTGTCTCAAAGTTTTGATATTTAATAATATTGCAAAGGCTATAGACTCTACAGATGTCATCGCCCACATGGGCAAGTACATGTGCCAGATAAATTTCTAGGCTTAAAATTTCTTATTTAAAAACAGAAAACAGTGCCCCTGGGTGGCTCAGTCAGTTAAATGTCCGCCTTTGGCTCAGGTTATGATCCCAGGCTTCTGGGATTGAGTCCCGCATTGAGCTCCTTTTCTCCCTTTGCCTGCCACTCCCCCTGCTTGTGCTTTCTTTCTATCTCTCTGAAAAAAAATAAATAAAGTCTTTAAAAAAATAAAAACAAGACAAAAAATTCTTTTATTCTTTTCTCCCAATGTACTACTGAGTTGTCTCATTCTTTAATCAAAACAAATGACTCACTAATTCCTAATCTTCACAACCTCCTTGTTTGCCTGCCTTTCTACTGATATTCATTTTGTGCCCTTTTCTTTATTTGCCTTGACCACAAATGCCACAAATTTAGGTTATCTTCTTTTTAGTTAACCAGAATTCTCCTGCTTCATGAACCATTCTCTAATCCTTCATTCCTTGAGAGCACACCCTTGTTTCTTGAGACCTCCGTGAACTCTTGTTTGCAATGAACTCTCATGACACTTAGTAGTCTCAACTTGATAATGTACTCATTTGTATTAACACTTCAGTTCCCATCTGGTCGTTTAGAGGGCAGGCTATACCTTTTTTGTTTGCTTGTTCCTTAGTTGCACTTGGCACAGATCTGTATATTTAATAGACTCAATAAATGTTGGATGAATATTCACATTATTAAACAAATGAATGAGAATGAATGAGTGAACAAAAGAAAGAAATTTAAGTTTTGTAGATAATTCAGTCAGAGAGGGCTATGTGCATCCTTCTGGACTTTTGAGTTTGTATCCACTGGATCATTTTTATCTTCAAAGCCTTTGTTAAATGGTTAAAGTCTTAGGGTATTCCATCTACCAAAAAACAGATAAATTGTAATTTCTTCAATAGTGTTATCCGCATACATTTGATATCCAAATGAAGATGTCATTAGGAAAATGTTATTCTACTATGGTCGTACATATTGGGTTTAGATATGAATGTCCTTGTAGTATTTGAGAACAAATGCATTCTTCATGAAGAAGGGTCTCTATGACTCATCACGGCTTGAGGAAGTGTTGCCTTCTCTGCATCCCCTCTGTTGTCTGTTTGTTTGTTTTTTTAAGATTTTATTTATTTCTTTGTGAGAAAGGGAGAGAGGGAGAATACCAGTTGGGTGAGGGGTAGAGGGAGAAGAAGACTCACTGCCAAGCTAGGAGCCTTACATGGGGCTCAATCCCAGGACTCTAGGATCATGACCTTAGCTGAAGGCAGATGCCTAACCAACTGACCCACCCAGGTGTCCCATTATTTTAAAGTTTAGATTCTACTGGGGTTTGGGAAAAAAAACCCTGGGTCTCATATAAAGCAAACTACAGAGTTTCTGATTAGTTCTGTGAGAATTCTACAATTAAGAGAACTGCTATCATAAGGCATTGCTAACCTCCTTTGCTAGCCCCACTGTACAAATAAGACCAAATAGATTGTCTTGTGGAATCTTATGAGGTAAAGCTCTGTCCTTCCTCACAGACAGCCCATGGAGACCACTTTCTTAGCTCTGACTCAAAGGATTGGGTCAATTGTGCAATATTATAAGTATTAGGAGGATTTCAAAAAAGAAGTTTAGACATTCTTAAATTTTGTAGGAAAAAAAGACTATTCAAAATGTGGTTTATAGGATATTGTAGTATAGATAAAAGACCAATGAATTATAAATTATAATGAGGGGATCTTGTCCTAATTTTACTCCTTTCTCACATTGTCCTGGTCCTTTTCCTCTCTGTCTTCCATCTTCTCATTGAATAAATAACGATTTAGCTAGAAAATGTGAAGGTCCATTTAAATCCTAATGATCTATTTAGGAGTGGGAGCTCTGCAGATAGAAAACCTGCCTCCCAGATACAGTTCTACCATTTCGTGCTAAGTGAGTCTTGGCAAGTTATTTAAGTCTCTGAGCCTCTGTTGCCTTATTTTATTATTTTTTTTTTATTTGGAGCTAATGATGCCTACTTTACACAGTTATTTTGGGGTTCAAATAAAACAAAATAAAGAAAAACAGTTGTAAATTCAAAGTTATTCAAATATAGCTATTAAAACAGTATCATTATTTCCTTCTCAATTATGAATAGAGACAATTTTCATTCACATTGCACAGTGTTTTCTAGGTAGCATATGTGGTGAATAAGCCTGATGGGATTTTTTGATGATAATGATCAATTTCCACAACTTCAGCTCTATTTTATGTATAAGGTTTAAAATTTTGGGAAAGTCACATTGTCTTTTATCCACAAGCTTTCAAGACTTCTGGGAAACAAACAAACAAAAAATTAGAGAAAGGAATAAATGATTATATATAAGGGTCAAATACCATGTGGGAAAATTTGAAAATAAGCCGACTAATGTCAAGATGTGTTAAACATTTCCAGATTCCATATAGTCGCTGCCATCAGCATCATCACCATCATCATCATCATCAGTAACATTTTACATTTGAGCTCCAGACATTTTTCTAAAGATTTTGCATGAATTAACTCAATTACGATTGAAACAAGGTATATATCATTTTAATTTTGCAAGTGAAATTATGAGGAATAGCTTCTTTCATAGAAGGCACATTAGTAATATCATCATTTTAGTTCCCCACAATCCCGTTCATAATCTGAGATTATGAGTGTAAACTACCTAGCTCTTAATTTGCTGAATAACAAAAAGCATAACTTAATAGCAAGAATTAGTCCAAGTTCACAGAAAAGAAATTCAGTCTTGAAACTTTCTGGTTACTCCTATGTTTTCAAATATAACATGAAAAGAATGAAGAGAGAGAGAGAGAGTATGTGTCTGTGTGAGATGGGAGGTCTGCAAAGCAGAAGAAAACATTAGGAAAAAGTCCTTGAAGATTCGTGATGATTTTTGTCCCTTTAATGTAAATTAAAGAACCACTCTTTTGAATTTATCATTGCTGAGGAAGATGAATATTTTTTTAAAGATTTTATTTATTTATTTATTTGACAGACAGAGATCACAAGCAGGTAGAGAAGCAGGCAGAGAGAGAGGAGGAAGCAGGCTCCCTGCTGAGCAGAGAGCCCGACGTGGGGCTTGATCCCAGGACACTAGGATCATGACCTGAGCCGAAGGCAGAGACTTTAACCCACTGAGCCACCCAGGCGCCCTGAGGAAGATGAATATTGATGTCGATTGCAGTTTGGGGACCATTATCAATGACAGTAGTGGATTCAGTACCAAAACAGTATTAGTACATAGCATTAATGCATGAAGGTATTTCTAAGCATCAAAAATGTAAACAGAATGTGTTTTCCAGTTATTTTCTTTTTTTTTTCTTTGACTATTTGCATGTCTTAAAAAGGCTGCCAAAAAATAGAAGGAGAAAATATTGAAGAAATGTTCATTATGAAGCCCATGTGCCTACTCTGAAACAGGTATAGTATGTAATTGTTTTTTGTTTCTTTATCCAAGTGTGAAAATTGACACTATTTGTCTTTCTGAAGATTTATTTTATTTGGTTATAGAATGCAACATTTTCTAAATCAGTAACATTTGTCTATCTTTCAGTTAAGAACTAAATGAAAAGTCTAAAATCATCAACCATTATTATTGCACTAATGCTACCAACTGGAAGCAATTTGAAATTTTGAGAAACTAACTTGCCTTAAATGCTTTAGGCTTAAAACACTTTTAGAATCTAAGGTCAATTATATCACTGATTTTAACAACATGGATTGGTCAAAGACTCAAATTGGTTAAAGGTTGTGTTTCACTGAGCATGATTTATTTACTTTCCATATACAAAATTCTATTTTATTTTAAAAATAACAGGCTGCTTGACATACGACCAGCTAAAGTTACTGTGAGCATGGTAATACAGAATGAAAGGACCATCCTCACAGATAACCACAGAGAAGGAGAGAAAACTATTTCCTCAAACCTCAAAGACACTGAGTTCATTTACATATGATCAAATGTACTTAATGGGTTTACACAATTTACCCAAGCAAAACAATTGAGTTTCCTTTGCTTTTGTGCAGTTTGCTTGTAGGGGACTTTGGCGTAGGTGCCTTCATTTACAAATGAACCTTTGTATGCGTATGCCACAAGAGATGAGAAGTGTATTGTCAGAGAGATCCTTGAACTTTAGGATTCTATTTCTTGGGAAGGGAGTAAGAGATCCTGTCCCCCAAGTGTTAGTTACTGTGCTTGGTAACTCAGAGTTTCACATTAAACTTGCTCTTGAAATCTTGCCATCCCTAGATTTAAGGCAGTTATAAATCCTTTGTTTTAAGCCTAGTTTGTTCTTAACCAGGAAAGAGCATCCTTCTGCCTGAAGAATGTAAAAGTCCTGGTTTCCTGGAAAGCACTTGAATAAGATTCACAGGAAACATTCTGTTCTCTAGCAAAATAAGAAAGAAGGAGGAAATAAAATGCTTAGATTTCTAACAACATGTAATTAATAGTTTCCCATAAAACAAGCACCCACATGAAAGAAACAAAAAAGAGTCCTCTTAAAAGTACTTCTTTTATTTCTTGCTTTTTAAAATAAATTTAACTGTGTATGTTTATAGAATATGCATAAGTGACATAAATTGCATTATATAAAACGCTAATATAAATTTAGGTATGTGCATATGTATATGTAATTTCTCTATATCTATCCATCTAGATGGACATGGTATCCATTTGGATAGATATACATAAAAAGAGAGGGATCAGGAGAAAAAAGAGAAGAGAGAGAAGAAAGCAAATAGAAGAAAAAAGGAGAGAGAAGAGACAGAGCTTTATGACTTGGGGATCTTGCAGGATCTGGTAACCACTTCATTTGCTTTCATACCCTTTGCTTCCTAGCAGTCATAGAGCTAAGTGGAGCATTCTTAACTGACTCAGAAAAGAGGAAAATCTCCTATCTCTTTTCTAACCCCTCCAATTAAATCCCTGCCAACAACCTGTACTTAGTCTCAAAGCATCTGTACATGATGCTGGGGATTACATTTAACTCTACTCTAGAATTGTGAATATTCATTCAACTGTATTTTCCCATAGATAGAAGGAAATTATAAAAACAAAATCAATTCAATCAGTAGTCTTTATTTTAGAATCTATAATAAAACACAAAAACAAAAAAAGGAAATGTAGATGGATATAAAAATAATATTCAAGAAAACTATAGAATGACGAAAGAGTATTATGAAGCAACAATTAGGGGGTGCATGTTCAAACTGTGAAAATGAATATTTCTTTCATAGAGCATCATAAATGTTCAGGTTGTTCTAAACCTAAAAAATATATAATTTTATCTCCACCTAGTGGATACTGATGGTAAAGCAGGGATAAAAAGTAAAATCTAAGGAATTCCCACCATATAATAATAAAGCAGGTTTGCCATAAAAATCTTGGAAATGAACACCAAATTGGTTTATGATATCTTGAGGAATTCTAAGGAATACGAGGATACCCGTATGTTTTATATATTTATTTTTTAATCTAGGACCGGATTATTCTTTCTAGATGTTAGAAAATAGTCCCTGCTCCTCGTTTTGGGCGAGGGGTCTTCCCTGGACAACATTAAACCAACTTTATGTTTGTACATTTCAACAATGCATTGCAACTAATCTTATATAGGAAAACATGAACTCTAAATGGAATTGGGATTGCTTTATTTGATTTGGTGGATATTTGAGTGGGTATTGCCTCAATTTTTTGTCTAGAGAAAATAGAGAATTTGATGACTATTGGGAGCTGAAGAGAATTCTCCATAAGATAAAAAAATAAAAGAAAGAGATCCTTAGATTGTATTAAGGATCTGCTTCTTAGACATTATGTTGATGGTTATGAAGGAAAAGCTGAACATTCAGGCATATTCATCTAATATCAAAGATTATTTAATAGGGGTTATTTGGTCTAACTTAATTTCTTTAAAAACAAAAACAAAAATGCATTTTTTAACCAGCAAAAGCATTTTCACCCAAAGAGGAAGTGAAAAATTTTATTTTGGCTTTCTCCTTTAAGTGTTCAAGGGAATGTTATAAATATTTAAAAGCTGTGATTTACGGCTGTAAGATCTAGAAGTAGTGGACTGAGGTAATCTGCACCATGTAATATATTTAGCACAATAATGTTCATCACAAAGACAGATATCTGGGGTATGTGTTGGGGGGAGGGTAAAATGCACTTCCTGGAAAGCTAAAGAATAGATAGCATTAAAATACCATGATTTCTGAACACAAAAAATGTACAGTAAAATAAATCATTGCTAGAAAGCCAAGATCATTGGTGGTTTTTTAAAAACTGTTGGACCCAAACTAAGGAAGACTTAAAAAATCAAAAATTTTGTTTTAAAAATATAGGCTTCTTTCTTTTTAGCATTGAACAGTGAAAACTATTGGTACCTACAGATTTTTCATGGTATATAGGGATGAAGACTAATAATTGAGTAGATCTCTACACATGTAGAAAGGTATATTAATACTAATTACTCAAGAATACAAAAATTATACCACTTGAGCTGTAATTACACATAGAAAATAAAATAAAATACAGCAGAAAAATAAATAAAATTCCAAAATAATCCAGCAACTGATACTGGAGATTTGTTTTGCTTGTGCTTTGATTGTTGGTCTCTTTATATTGTTCTTTGGTTTTTTGGGTTTAATTTCTCAAAATTCTTATATACTACTTATTCCATTCTTTTCATTTAGAAATGCTGTGACACATTAGTGGTTATTTCACAGATCAGGTTTTCTAAACCATACTTTCATTGGATAGTTTCAACTAAAACTAAAATAAAATTTCCTGTCCAATTTTATTTTCCCTTTGATTGAAAGTTAATTTATAACTCCATACTATCCACCATCCTGTTTATTTTTTGTTATTTTTCACAATCCTTTCCTGGGTTTATATTTGGAAAAGGTTTTGGGTATCATTTTCACAATGTTAGCACATTTAATTTCTTGCTACTTTATTCTACTATTTTCAAAATTAGCATTAAAAACAATTTTCCAATTTAGTGAAACATTTTTTAAAAATCTTGAAAATGTTAATAAAGATTCCTCTTTTAAAATATTATAATTGACAAATATTATCTCCAAAATCCAAAACTGAGTTATGCATATCAATATTTAGTATAATTTTTTTGGCCTATGTCATGATAGCTGAGAAAGCTAATTTAATCTCGTAGTTGTTTTCTGTGCGTAATAACAGCAATGAAACTCTTTCCTATTTATCCCTGCACATGTTTTTGAAATTTTTCCTAGGCCTTCTTCTCATTTTTTATAAAACTAAATATAGATACTATGGCTGCTGTTGTCCTTCTACCAAAGATTTAAATTTAAGAAATAATAAATGCCTGTCTAGACAACCCTAAAATTGTTTTAGTTACTGATGTATGGATGACTGATAAATGTCATCTTTTCTGCTTGCAGTGCATTTTGGATCTACTCTACTGACATTTGTGTATAGCTGACCTGTGTCTACATTTTAGATTTACATGAAACATTTAAGTTTTACAACTCTAAACTTTCAATTTCATTGTTCCTACTCTACATCCAATACAATAAAACAATTAGATCCTCTGCCATGTTTCTTCTTCCTCACATGGATATTTTTAATTAAACCAGCAGGGAAGATTGTAATCAAACGAAAGGCAACGGAATTTACTTCATCCCTTACCTAGTGAAACAATTATTAAATTCCCTAGCTTCATATTTCTCATACCGATAAAATTAAATCTGCAGCTCAGCTAGGAAGGGCAAAAGGGAAAAAAAAAAAAAAAGGCAGTCCCAAGTAATCAAAGTCTATAGGTCTTCAGAACAATAATGCAAAATATATAACTCTGTTGTCTGGAAAATTGTTAGCTTACTCCTGTAGATATCATATCAGTTTTCCTCATTTTCACTTTATTGGGAATTGTTCCTATATTTTACACATAATAACAGAACAGTAGCCCTTAGAAATGTGGTTATAAGACCTAATTAGGTTATTCCTGAACAATGTTTTTATAGAATAATGGCTTACCTTGAGTTGACCCACGAGTCTACTGAAAGAAATAGTTTTCTTGGCTTTTGTTATATTATGAACAAGAAATTATCAAGAGCATGAATACGAAGAAGAGTTTTTCAGGCTATATGTCTATGAGTCTTTGTTAGACATCTCATTACCCTGATACACTGTGACATGTGACATTCCCACTTTTCACCCTTTGCACTATTTACAATGCTTGGACAAGTTAAAAAATTTATGTAAAAAACAATCATCCTTACATTTTAAACATATGGAGAAAATAATTTAATTCCGAGCCAATAAAGAAACAAAGGCTGAGTGGCTATAGAAGTGATCACTTCAGGAACATGAACAATGATTGCTGACAGCCTTCCATCTGATTTAGGTTTGCACTAGACATTTAGCTGGCAATGGTCAGTGAAGATGTTCTTTCCATGTACATATTTCGTTTAAAAAGAGCTTATCTCAAATGTATCAGTACTTGTCTCCATCACTTGACTGTGAGATTAAGATCAGAAAACATAACGTTTATAGCCATCAAATACTTGACTTAGATAGGCACTCAAGGAATGTTAAATGAATTAACAAATTAATTAATATTAAAAGAATGAAGACCTATGAGGATAGGTTAAATGTTGATATCGTTACTGAATCCAGACTCCGTCATCTTTAATATTAAAATATCAAAAATGCTTGTTAACTTTCTGCAGGATCCTATAAAGAAACCTGAAAGTCGTAAATGAGATTAAGCAGCAGATTAAAGCACAAAGACCCTGAAAACAAAGGGAGAAAAACGTTCTAAGTGAAAACTGTATGAGATGAGAATACTGGATGAGATGGGGAGAAGAAAAATTACACGATTAAGATGGACATAATTTTACAACATTTTTATTATGAATTGAAGCTTTAAACTATGTTAATGAAGGAACTTAATGAAAATTAGGCTATCCTAGCTTCATGATTCTCCTTTATGATTTATTTTGTTTGGATTCAAAAAAATGAATCCATTTTCTGTGAGGAATGCAGACTCTAATTTATGAAGTGATTTATATGGGCAGATGCAGACGACGTTGGCTGAAACTGGTATTTGGTCAGGGATCCAGGAAATGGAGTTAGATCTGTGGTAAATGTGACTAGAGTCAATGCAAATTTTACAGACAATATAATTAGTAAGATGATAATGATTTTTGAAAGCAATTTACAAAGATAAATTACACTATCTTGTACTGTTTGGAATATGGATATGGATATAGGAAATCAAGAATAGAGTGCAAAAAAAGTAAAAGGAAATCTTCTCAGGGAAAAAAAAAAGAATATTCCTCAAAGAGGATATAATAAATGAAATTTTAAAAATGTAGGTAAATCCATTATTACTCTCCTTAAGGGGATTATTATTATCTTCATTAATTTCCTTAGTTATTATTTTTCATCAATTTCTTACTTATTCTCTACTAGTTAACATAAATGGAAAGTAGAAAAGAAGTCCCTACAGTCTGAATAGATAATTAATAAATGAGAAGTCAATAAATTTATCCAGAATGTACTACAGAGAGATTAAAACAAAAAATATAAACAAGACTTTGAAATATCATGCCCAGAATGTAAAGATACTAGAAATATCCAACAGATGTAAGTTTAACTTTTGATATGGTGGAATAAGTTTTCAGTGGACTGACCTCCCTACAACTATTTACTGTTATAAACTCTGGGCAAAATACCATGAAACTACCACCTTCTGTGTCTAAAGATTGAACAAAAGCAAACCTGTTTTGGATGAGACCAGAGGCTTGGAAATAGAAACTCTCAAGGGGTGATTGCCTGTCCTTGTGGCTTTAGCCTGAGGGCAGGCTGAGCTAGCAGCAGGGCATAACTCCTAGAGAATTTCTGCCATCTTTCTGGCCTCAGGAAAAGGAAGACAGGACCACTGGAGAAGCCAGAAAGCAGGGGAAGAATTTGCACAAGAGAGATCCAGAAAAGGGGAATCCACTTCTCTATATAAAAATCTGTTCTAGTCCTAGACTCTAGACCCAGCATATAAGAAGTCCATAAACCTCCCAGCTAATGTAAATGTTCAAACTGAGCTGCCCACAGCAGTTAGAAGAGAGTTTGCTGTTTGAGTCTAACCACATTAATTAGACGACAAATCAAAAGTGTCATATTTTTTTGGAGGAAGCTAAAAGAATCCAGAGACTCCACAACCTAATATTCAAAATGCCAATAATGCAATCCCAAATTGTTGCATACACAAAGAACTCAGGAACCATGATTTATTCCAAAGACGGAAGATAATCAACAGCAACGACTGTGACATGGCACAGATGTTTGTACAAGAAGAGGATTTTAAAGCAGCTAACATAGCTCTGCCATATTGTTCTAAAATTTCAGAATAAACTCATTTAAATAATATTTATTGAGCTTATACATGATACCAGTCACTGTATACAATAAAGCAAACAGAAATAGCTGGTCTGTTTCAAAGAACTCATGACACAGTAGGAAGTCGAGAGAGTGTCCTACTGTTTAAGGGTGAGTGGCTCTGAGTGTATTTGTTTAACAGAGGGCAAAAACATCAACAGAGTTGAGTTGTTGAGGTGTGGTGCAGTTGAAGTCCTAAAAATAGGAGTGGGACGTGGAGGGTGGTCCCACCTCAGGGGGTACTGAAGAAAGCAAAGGCTGTAGTATCAAAGGGAAATGGTAGAGACAGGAAAATACACATACAGATTATATATACATACATACCGTGGAATTGATCAGATACTCTGGTGTTAAATGCTGAAACTTTGTCATGAAATTGATAAAACCAGTGAGTTGTGGCTCTCAAGAGTGTCTCTGTTGTGATTCTGGGCTAGGTCCTCACATTCTGTTATTCTGCCTTTTAGTCATCTAACTGATTTCTGTCTGCCTCTCCTGTAACAATACCAGTAAAATACACTTGCAGAGAATTCTTTTCTAAGTTTATATATGTTCAACAGTAATTTTTTAAAAGTAAAACATTTGTTATACACAGTATTTCCAAAGCTCCGGCCATTCTGTTTCTCCTCACTATGTACACATCTCCGTAAGTTCCAAGTCCCAGGGTGCCCTTTGCGGATGACTAGGACTTCCGGGGAAAGCCTTCGTCTAGGTGCCGACTCGGTGACAGAATTTCAGAGTCCTCCATGCCTCTCAGCAGTTTGTAAACAGCTGCTCCTACTGATGCTGTTTGGAAAAACCTAATGTGGAAATCCTATCCTTGCCTTTTGCCTTGCATGACCTACATTTCTCCTAATGGCTCTGATCTGATAAAATAGTCCAAATATTACTTAGGGGCTAACTATTTACCCCTGTGAATATGCAAGTTAACCGAATCTTCTTTAGAGTACATAGCACAAATATAAATACCACTTTCTCCGGACCAGACAAATATCCGCCCACAACTATCTGGAAAGAACTAGTGGCAATTGCATATGAAGTGAACAGTGGTCAGTCTTCAGTCAGATATTTAATTCACTATATAAAGATGACTTTTTTTCTTTTGTTGCTGATTTAGCCTGCAGAGGTAAAGTTATGGTTTATTTAGAGGATGTTTATCCTGTATTAAAAGATGGAAGTGATAAGATATACAGAGCAAAGGAGAAATATGGTATGCACTTTTCTTGCTGATTTATTTTTGTTGCCTTGGGTTTCATCATTTACTTGGTTGTATTATAAGGTAAGAAATTTCCTAAAACAGTGGGAATGGTGTATTTGTTCATTGTTTCCTCTGATTCTGCAGTGATCAAGGATGTTCTAAGACAGATGGGTACCCTAAGATGGCTCGTAACCTGATAGTCCAAATAAATATTGTCAGACCACTGCTTTACATTTGTTTAAATAAGGAAGATGCTGGGAGCTATAGAAAGAAGAAGGGAAAACAAACAATTGTTTGTGGCAATACTCTAATGCTTTGAGGAATTTATCTCCAAACTCCAAGCTCCAAATTTGCACTTTTCACTTAGCAGAAGACTAGAATTTCCTAAGAGGCTAACGTAACAATTGGGGAGGAGCCAAAGCTCACCCTAAGTATTCCACCTTCCTACAATTGACAGAACTTCCCATGAAGAAAGTTAAGGAAATGCAGTTTTCTTCAGCCTCTTATGTTTCTGGTCATGTTTAAGCATCTAGAGAACATTGAGCAATTTCCATACTGGTCCTCCCATTAAACTAGTTCTCATATTTTCAGCATCAAGCCTAGTTGTCTGACTTCTTCGACAAGTATTACTTCTATGTCTTATAAGCATAAATATGATGACTTTTTAAAAGCTTCTTTACTTGCTCAATATACACATGGGCATTAAAAAAACATTAGACATGGGACGCCTGTGTGGCTCAGTGGGTTAAGCCGCTGCCTTCGGCTGGGGTCATGATCCCAGCGTCCTGGGATCGAGTCCCACATCGGGCTCTCTGCTCGGCAGGGAGCCTGCTTCTCCCCTCCCCTCTCTGCCTGCCTCTCTGCCTACTTGTGTGATCTCTGTCTATCAAATAAATAAATAAAATCTTTAAAAAAAAATTAGACAGCTACAAGTAGCACCAATCCTAAACCAAAGAGGAAGTTAAGTTTATATTGGTCAGTTTTCTCTCTTTCTTGTCTCTCTCGCTCTCTCTCCCTCTCTCTGCCTCTCTGTCTCTATCTATCCTTTTTCTCTTTCAGCAATCTCTTCTTCTTCTTCTTCTTCTTTTTTTTTTTTTCTTACACAAAGCCCTGTGTCAGAGCACCTTTCCCTGGCTTCATTGCTATATGCTAATCCTCTCAGTAAGATTTGTCCCAGCCTTATCTACTCCCTTGAAACTTACCTTTTGGTTTTATGTGCCTTTGGAATAATAATCATGGATCTGATGAATAATGATGCAATAGGATATGTGTAAGTTCCTCGATAATTTGTATTATTGAACGGATTGATGTAAATTTTTGACCAGGTCCACAATGAAGTGTTTTGTTTTGTTTCTCTTCTAATAGGTAGACCATTTCAAATCCCTTACGTACACCAAGTAGAAAATTTGCAAATACTTCCTTAGGTAATTATTTATCTAGGTAATGAGAATTAAAAACCTGTCAGACATCTCTATATAAATCCAGGTAGGCTATGATTAGGAATCACCTGTGGATATCATTTACTGTCTTTGTGCTCTGGGAAAATCATGAAACATCTCTAAGCCTCAGTGTCCTCACTGTAAAATGGATATTAATGGTACCTACTTCACAGAAGAGTCAAAGGGAAAAAAAAAAGGTACATAAAGTACTTAGTACAGCATGTGAGAAATAAAAGATTTATAATAAATATTATCTCTGATTGCTGTTGTCTTAAGTCATCATGAAAATAATCAAGATCTTGTTGGTTTTATGGCCTAATTTAATATATTCTGTATTCAGATGTTATAAAATATAGAAACAGCAGAATTTAAAATGACATAATCTTTAAAGTATCTCCAAACTCTAGGGTCTAATGACTCTATGATTCATACAAGTATGAATTACCCTTGTGAATAAGCTTCCAGTCAAATACAACTCTAAATACAATATTATTAATGTGGGGTTTTTTTTAGTTTTCCCTTTTTCTTTGTGGATGTTTAATGGAAATGTGATGAAACTCAAAAACAATGAGATTCTAGGGTCAATTTTCTTAGTTTTACTTGAGTATTAGATAAAATAAATGTGGGGGTGCCTGTTTATTGATGTTGAGAAAATGAAACTAAAATCACCATTGAAACAAATGGAGGTTGATGATTTCCCCATCACGTTAGATGACATCATCGTTAAAGATCATTTCTTTGGGGATGTGTTTGCTGTCAAGTCCTATTGACATCAGGGAAGATGCCTTCATTATCTGGTTGCCCTGACTGGATGCTCATGCCGTGAAACTTAGAAAATGTTTCTGCCAGTACACAGCAACAATTTGATGATTTTAATGTTTTTGCTCTTTCAAAACTCAGATTTTTTTTTTCCTAAATGGCCAAAGGCAGTAATGCCAGACAGGCTGTCTGATTATTTGGTTTAAAAATCAAACTAAACTCCTAAGTCCAGTTATCATCTTTTTGACAGATTTTGAAACAGAGCACCAGAGCTACACTACAAACTGTCAAAAAAAAGTTGTGTTTCAATTCTATAGCTTCCCCAAGGCCTGGTTACCATTTGGTATTCTTAAGTTACTTATTGAATTTTCACTCAAGTAGTCTGGGTTTCTGAGAATTGTCAGGCTGTTCTATTAGGAAGAAAAGTTCGTTTGTAGAATGGCAATGTAAACATGGCTAAACTAGAATTATGTCAATTCACTAATTTTTACCTCTCATAGGAATATATGTCATATTTGAACATGATTGTCACTCGGCTCAGAACGATTGATTTCTAGAGAGGTCTTGGTGCAACGAATACAGATAAAAGAGGGCTGAGGTTTAATCTTATGCCAAATTTAAATATTTTGTTTCAAATTAGTATGTATATTATAAAATGGTTTTACAAATTATATTAATAGGATGTAGTTGTTTTCTAAAAAGAGGAACCTTTGGAATACATTTTTCCCCCTCAAAAAATAAATGAGTGACAGTAGTAATTTTGCTTTACACATTCTTGACATATTTCACTTCAGGGCATTATTTATAGTTTCCTATATTCCTTTCAAAATGGAAACATTATGGAAATACCAATTATTAATGGCCCTAGAAATTCAAATAATTTATAGATTATGAATAATTTAGGTACAAATGAAAGAAAGCAGGCCAAATTTCCATTTATGTGGCTAAACATTTGTTTATTAATGAATCAGGTGTTTGGGGGTTTTGTTTGTTTTGTTTTAATAGTTTCTTTTTTTAAAAAAGATTTTACTTATTTATTTGACACAGAGAGAGATAGAATACTGCAGGGGGAGAAGTAGGCAAAGGGAAAGAGAGAAGCAGGCTCTCTGCTTAGCAGAGAGCCCAATCCATCCCACAACCCTGAGATCATGACCTGAGCCAAAAGCAGACGCTTAACCCACTGAGCCACCCAGGTGCCCCTTGTTTTGTTTTTTTAAAGAACAAGAAATCCGACAGATTTTTAGATGTTCATTTTAGAAAATATATAGCATAATCTTCTCAGTTTACAGATATGAGGAAAATGTACCAAAGAAGGCAATGAACTTACTCACAGTCTTAACTACAGCATCCCAACAGCTGTTCTGTACAGTTGGCCATGAGCTCATGCTGCCAGCATGTAATAATTTATTCATTCCAATTTTGTTCCCCCATACCAATGCATCCAGTGGTTAGGATAACTAAGAAGAGTTCTGATAACCATTAACCAAACACAACTTTTCAAAGACTCTCCTTTTATTTTGAAGTATCTTGCAAAGAATAGAAAGCCAATTTGAAATAGGTCTACCATCTGAAACTTCGTTCTCTCTAAGATGGAAGGATTAATAGGAGACAAATTAATGCTTACAAATTAATGCTTACAAATTTAAGTAAATTTGGTGGTAAATGAGGTGGGAAAGATACAATGGGAAAGGGAAATATTTCGTACTTTAAGAATGGAAAGTTGGGTTTTGGTGGACATGGATTCTTCATCTTTGCCTCAAGTGTACTCCAGCCAGCAGAAGCTTCACAGCATTACTATTTTTGTATATTTGCATATGTCTACATGTCTACAGAAATAGAAAAAATAAAGAGGAGAATAAAATTGATCATAGTGAGTTTCATCTTTACTCTGTATATAATTTATTTCTCACAGCATTTTTTATGTTGTTGTTAATTCTTGATATCAAAGTTGTTGGGTTTTATACAGATCATGAGCTCAATACTCATAATATCCTCTTCTCCTCCTTAAGTATTTAAATGTGTCTCCAAAATTCCACAACTTTACACTATGTTCCCTGACAGTTAAATGCAGTGATAGAAAAAAACAACTACCTGGAGTGCTGTGTGGTTACTACAATATTAGTATTTCCTGTTCTTTTTATTCAGGTTCATGAATGAGGTACTGTGCAGCTTGTTTGATATTCAATGATAATCTGACTATTCTAATTAAAATGTCTCTGTCCAAATATACATTATGAAACATATAGTAATTTTACATGCAATGGGTTGAAATGATTTTCTTTATACCATTTGCTAAGGTATATTTTATTATTTGGATTTTAAAAAAATCTTTTGCTATATTGTGATCATTGTGACAATTTTATGAAATCCTCCAGGACCTCTTTGACTAGTTTTGACCATTCTGTCAGGAAAGGAATGGAAGACATGAGACAGAACAAAGGAAGAGTGTTTGATATTTCATTCTATCACCAGTAGGCTAATTTGCAATTTTCAGAGCCCAACACTTCCTGTCTGCCACATACACATAGAAATATGACACATAGTGCATATATTCTAATTCCAGAAATTGGGAAGTAAAATTAATTATTTTTAATTTGTCTTTCTTAAGATAGCAATAAAAAATACAGCAGTATCATAGTGTCATGCAATTTTTAAACTTATAACAAAAATCAGTTTTTATCCATTTCCCCTCATTTGTCAAAATCTTGCCAGTCAGATTGTTAAAGAATGTCATGACACTATTGAATAATTTAATTTTGTGTGCTGCATAAAATATCCAAAATACCCACTAATTCAAACTCATATAATACATGCTACTTTCAAAGAAATTGCTGTGTAAAATGTGTTTTCTCCTTAATAGTTGCTCTCTGTCTCACTTTCTCTCTCTCCCACTCTCTCTTTACATCAGCAGATTATGTACTGTTTTAAAAAGCAAACTCTATTTTTCATCATAGCTTGGCAGTGTCTGTAAGTTTTAATTATTTAAAACTCCTAATCTTTGGAGACAAAGTTTGCTTTTGCAAATGACTGCGTGGAAGATTACATAATTCTCTGTATTGTTATTTCATTATTAATTTTAGCAGGGCATTTGCTTTGCTTTGCTTTTCTGAGTAGGTTATGGCAGAGCTTGAAGTCTGCTCAGTTGCAAGGGTGCCCTGTAGCAGTTCATATTCATTTCACTTGAAAAAGCAAAATACATTTTGAGGCTGTACAAAACATTAAGCTGAAACAAGCAGAAGCTGATCTAGTTTGAAAAATGAAAAGCAAAAACAAGATTTGGAAAATTCTCTGTGGAGTCACTTGATGATATGAGGTAGGTAGGAGTCTGAGAGAACAGTCAAGATGGTGCTGGCAGGTTTTGTATCCTTTAGAGGAAAATAGCTAGGATATAGCTGGATCCTTTTGCATGGACAGGTGTGTTCAGGCAGGCAGTAGCCAGGGCGACAAGACAGCTCACAAGGCATTCCCAGCACATAGGCACTGTGCTTGAAGGGATGACTGACAACCAGGGTCAAACACACAAGTCTAGAAAAGGCAGTAAGATGGCTACCAGGCAGGATTTTGAACATGTACAGTAACAACTAAAAAGTTGTAAGGCTGAGAGTTTACACAAAGCTGTATTTTTCACAGGAGTTTGTGGAATTATTAGTAGTTTCTTCCACGTGGATTGGATAAGGGTAACTGAAGGTGCAGCAGCTAACTGGGATGGTTGGTCATATACTGAATGGGAACAAAAGCTTTTCACATTTTTGAATACCCCAAATCATCTAATCATTTAGCCTCAATTCCTTATGTGGGCATCCTTGCCTTGTTCTTGATCTTAGCACGATGTAATATATAATATCAGAATAATATTATAATATGGTAGTATTCTAATATATAATATAAAAAAAGAATAAACTAAGCTCAAAGTTCACATAAGAAAGGAAATAACCACAATCAGAAAATAAATAAAATTGAGACCAGAAAACAAAAAATAAAAAAAAAAAATCAACGAAATTAAGAGATTTTTTTTGAAAAGATAAAAAAAACAAACAAACTGACTAATCTTTACTAGAGTAAGAAAGAAAAGAGAAGACTCAAATAAAATCAGGAACAAAAGAGACATTACAACTAATAACAAAAGTACAAAGTATCTAGAAAATACTATGAGCAATTACATGCCCACAAATTGGATAAACTAGGAAAAAGTGGATAAAGTGCTGGAAACAAACACCCTACCAAAATTGAATCATGGAAAAATAGAAAGCCTGAACAAATAAAAAATGAGCAAGGAGATTGAATCAGTAATCAGAAACTTCCCAAGAAAGAAAAGTCCAGAATCTGATTGCTTTACTGGTGAATTCCACCAAACATTTAAAGAAGACTTAATGCCAATGATTCTAAAGGTCTTCCAAAAAATTGAAAAGGAGAGAACAATACAAAACTCATTTTATGAGGCCAGCATTACCCTTATACAAAAGTCAGACAAGGAACCATGAGAAAGAAAATTACAAATAAATATCCCTAATCAGTATAGATGCAAAAATACTCAACAAAATACTAACAAGCAGAACTGAACTGCATAGTAAAATGAGTATACACCATGATCAAGTTGGATTATCAAGCAGGATTTATCCCTGGACTATAAGGACAGTTCAACATACAAACATCAATGAATATGAGATACCACACTAGTAGGATGAAGCATAAAAATCACATGATCACATCAAGAGATGCAGAAAATGCATTTGACAATATCCAACATTTTTCATGTGAAAAACTCTTAATACAGTAGCTATAGAAGGGATATAATAATATATTTGCTCAATATAACAAAGACGATATAGAACAAGCCCATAGCTAACATTATGCTAAGATCAGGAACAAGACAAAGATGCCCACTCTTGTCACTTCTGTTCGACATAGTACTGGAAGTCTATTTAGACTTCCTAAATTCAGAAAGAGGAAGAGTGATGGGGGAAGGAGAAAAGAAAGAGAAGAAGGAGGAAGGGAGGGAAGGAGAATGGAAAAAAGGTAGGGAGGAATGAAAGATACCCCAACTGGAAAGCAAAGTAAAATTATCTGTGTTTGCATATAACATGATCTTGTATATAGATAACCTGAAAAATCTCCACCAAAAACTGTTGGGACTGATAAATTAATTCAGTCCACTGGCAAGAAGAAACAATGTTACAAAGCTATGATAATTAAAACAGAATGGTACTAGCATTAAAAAAGACACATGGATCAATAGAACAGAGTCCAGATATATATGCTCAGCAAATTTTTGACAAGGTTGCTAAGAATATGATAGGGAAATACCCAACAAATGGTATAGGAAAAACTGGATGTCCACATGCAAAAGGAAACTGGATCCCTATCTTACAGCATTCCCCAAAATTAACTCATAATGAGTTAAAGACTTAAATGTAAGACCTGAAACCATAAAACCCCTAGAAGAAAACACAGGGAAGAAACTTCTTGAAATTGGTTTGGCAAAGATTTTTTAGATATGACCAAAAACACAGGCAACAAAACAAAAAAATTAACAAGTAGAATACATCAAACTAAAAAGGTTCTACACAGCAAAGGAAACAATCGACAAAATGAAAAGGCAACCTACGGAATGGAAGAAAATATTTACCAACTATGTATCTGATAAAGGGTCAATATCTAAAATATATAGGGAGCTTATACAACACAAAAGCAAAAAATCAAAGAATCTGATTTTTAAAATGGGCAAAGGACCTGAATAGACGTTTTTCCAAAGAAGATATAAAAATGACCAATAGGTACCTAAACAGATTCTCAGTACCACAAATCACTGTAAATCAAATGAAATGTAAATCAAAACTATAATGAAATATCATCTTGCAATCATAAGGATGGCTTTTATCAAAAATGATAGATACAAGGAATGGTAAGCATGTGGAGAAAAGGATACTTCTGTATAGAAATGGTGGCAATGTAGAATGGTGTTCCACTATAAAAAATAGAACTGACATTTTTCAAAAAATTAAAATAGAACTACTATATGATCCAACAATCTTTTTCCAGGTATACGTCCAGAGGAAATAAAAGCAGTGTTTTGAAAAGATATCTCCAGTCCCATGTTCATTATAGCATTATTCACAATAACCAAAATATGTAAAACAGTTTATTTTCATTGATAATGAGTGGACAAAGTAGATGTGTTATATATACACAACATACACACAATGGAATATTATGCAGCCATGAAATTGAAGTCCTGCCACTAGCAACAACGTGGGTGAAGCTAAAGGTCAAGGATGAATTGTGTTATACTAAATGAAATTAACCAGACATAGAAAGACATATATTGTATAATCTCACTTATATGTGGAAACGAAAGAAAGAAGGAAGGAAGGAAGGAAGGAAGGAAGGAAGGAAGGAAGGAAGGAAGGAAGGAAGGAAGGAAAAGAAAGAAAGAGAGAGAGAGGAAAGAAGGAATGAAGGAAGGAAGGAAGGAAGGAAGGAAGAAAGGAAGGAAGGAAGGGAAAGAAAGAAAGAGAGAGAGAGAGGAAGGAAGGAAGGAAGGAGGAAAGAAAAGTGGATCTTATAGAAACAGAGAGTACAATGGTGGTTACCAGGGGCTGGGGATGGGAGAGAAGAGGTGAAAGAAGATGGGGAGATGCTAGTCAGAGTTCAAGCTCTGGGCTTCTATGGTACAACATGGTGATTATAGTTAATAATAGTGTGTGGTATACTTGAAATTTTCTAAGAGAGTAGACCTTAAGTGTTTTCACTACACATACATACACCTAAAAAGTTAAGTATGTATGAGGGATGGAAGTGGTAATCATTTTGCAAAATATATATGTCCAGTCATCACATTGTATACTTTAAATAGATATAGTTTTGTCAATTATACCTCAATAAAACTGAAAAATAAAGAAAACTATATCTGAAAACATTACCATCCAAAGCAACAAGAGAACACAGAAGACTAGTGATTTTAGGAAGTCATACACCAGTAAATGACTGCCACAGGGCTTCAGAGTAAAAGAAAAATTATCTTTTTTTTTTTTAAAGATTTTATTTATTTATTTGTCAGAGAGAGCAAGCACAGGCAGACAGAGAGGCGGGCAGAGGCAGAGGGAGAAGCAGGCTCCCTGCTGAGCAACGAGCCCAATGCAGGACTCAATCCCAGGACACTGGGATCATGACCTGAGCCGAAGGCAGCCGCTTAACCAACTGAGCCACCCAGGTGTCCCAAGAAAAATTATCTTTATAGGTACTTTTGAATAGCAAAGATTGGATACATTTAGTTACTAAATAAAAGGCTTTTAACCCATTGGTAACTTTTGAATATCTGACATAAAAGGCAGCAGAGTCTATTAAAAATATTCTCTACTGAAACATCTCTTGGTTAGCTGATTGATGACACAACGGATCTAAAAATTTTCACCAAAATACCCTGCCAATAAAACCACAATAAAATTATTCTAACATCCAAATTAACTTAACATTTCTACTCCTTGGTTTTCTGCTTCCATTCACAAGTTTTAGTGAAGTTAATAGCCTTAGTACATTTGCTTCTCTATGGAAATGCAGCTACTAAAAGAAAATGTTTTGTTTGCTTTAAATTTGTTTTTGGTAAACTTCAGAAACATCTGTGAGGTATAGAGGGATAAAGTCACCTGTTAGCTAACTCAAAGTTCCAAGAAAACTCTATCTAACTCTGAAGAACATTGTACATTGGGATGGAAGAGACATTTCTATGACTAAGTAATTTAAAATGCTCTTTCTTGGTTTCTCAAAGAGTATTTAAAAAATAAAGTTCTAGCTATTTATAAAATTTCTTTGGTTATGAGTTATAAGGTTTCCTATGGAAATATTTCAAGGGATGTTTACTAAGTTCTAATGATCCTAAACTGACAGAAATCCTCACAATGGAAAATTCAAATCAAACACTCACTCTTTAAGATTTGAGCTGAGTTAATACCTGAGATGTTTGTTTTCTCCTACTTCTTATGTTTGAATTGTTGTCACTCTTAGTTGTTATCACTAATAGGCTTATTAGTTTATCTAACTACATTTGAAGGAAAAATAACGCTGTGACAAAGTCATTGAAACCAGCAGGTAGACCATTCCATAGGGTGGATGCATTATCTCCTCAAGGACCTGTACAAACATTGTATGAAGTGAGATTGAAAATAATTCTCTCATTTGTAACATCCCATTGTCTGCCTTTTCTAATTAGGCATTTTAACATTAATTTTGTGCTTCTCTTTTTCCTGTCAAGGTCTTCTCTGTCTCTCTCTGTCTCTCATAAAATAATCACAATGACCATTCACACATTAACAGAACTGAATTCACTTCTAAATGTCTACGGGTAGGATGCTCAATACCATTGGAGTCCTCTTGCCTTTTTCTGTGCTAGGATCAGTTGTCATATTGAAGGTATTTTTTTCTGCATTTGGTTGGAAATAAAATTTTAACTCTCCCTCTTAACCGGTTGTTATCATT
The DNA here is from genome assembly GCA_003697995.1 of Taxidea taxus jeffersonii. NCBI lineage: Eukaryota > Metazoa > Chordata > Mammalia > Carnivora > Mustelidae > Taxidea > Taxidea taxus. The sequence goes on along the minus strand of ML107676.1, from coordinate 347,286 downwards.
CCCTCTAGTTAATTATTACTCTACAGTTTAAATCAAGGGTTTTATCTGATATTTCCAAATTTCCTTTTATCACCTAAATTATGTATAAAGTTTTGGGTTGTCATCACACATGCCTTAGTACAGGCCCATCAAGTTCATGGGATTTTCAAAAATTTTAGTTGGTTGACCTTTTATCAATGTCTTACGTAACAGGCAGGAATAATTAACACAATTATTAACTGAAATGTCCCTTGATTAGCCATCCGACCACATGCAGAATGTAATAATTTTCCTCATACACACACACCCAAAAAACCCCGCAAGTTATTATTCTAACATACAAATTAGCTCCATGTTTCCTCTTACTGATGTTTTGTTTTAAAAGGTTGAAAACCTCAAGTTAGTAGGCAGCACATACTACCGTCAATGATAACTGAGTTCTTAAGAATTTACTGAGGATATGAATAATGAAGATAATAAATAAGAGGAAAGAGAAATATTTCTGTACTCAATTTTGCTGAGAACTTTTTAATGATTTATATACTACCATATGAGCTCTTTTTTTTTTTGGTCCATGTATGAACTATTAATGGTAGCCACATTTTTTAAAAATATGACAATCTCATGGACAATGTTATTTCTTCCATTGGAACTCAAACCATTAAATCCATTACCCATCTTTGTTTCCTTGTCAATGCAATCTGTCTCTTTGCTTTGCCCTATTAACGCCACATTGAAAAATTGAATCTGTTCCGTAAGTTAGTCTCTAACCTCTTTTATTATTTGAAAGAGAGTTTAGTGCTTGGAAACTTGCTCAGGGAAATAGAATTCCCTTCTTAAAATTTTCCACAACACAAACATCAGTATTGCAAGCATGTTCACCAGTAAGCCCCTGCCCTGCTTTTGAAGAATTGCTGAACAAAATGACTGAGGTCAATATGGGGCTTCTCAGAGGCTCAGCTAATTCATATGTTACAGGTGATGCTGATCCCTTCAGACTGAGAAAAGCTACTGCTTTCCAAGGCCCATTATATGTGGGGGGTATAGGGATGGTGGGGGACAGGGGGAGATTGTCTGGTCTACGTGCTTTCTGGACCTAAGGAGGAAAAACCCTTAATAAAAAACCTTAATAAACTCAGTTTCAGATACCTTAAAAGCACATTCCTTTTCTAGTCCAAGCTAGATTTTTTTAAAAATTAAATTATTTTATCACTTGACAAAATTATTGATCATCACTAAATGTAACTTACACATAGTGGATCAACTAGAGTAATTTGAGTGCTCAGTATTGAACATGTACTGTGAATGAGGTCATCTAAAAAACACTTCAAGGGTTTGTAGTGGTTTTTTTTTTTTTCCTCAGATGTATGGCAAAAAGATAAGACTAGCATATTTCAACCATCTGAGCTGCCCTGGACTCTGATCTCTAACTTCTGGCCTCCTCAACTCACTGAGACCACTTGGCTCTGCTTTGGAGTCCTCTCCCTACCTCATACAGGGTTTGGCTGTTTTCTCCACACAAAAAAACAAGGTAATTGAAGGAATCACATGATTTTTTTCCTTTCTAAAGGATCATCATCCTGAACTTTCAGCTCTCCAATGTCTGAAAACAGTAGTTGCATTTACTTCATCCAGTTTTCTGTATTTATTTATTTATTTTACAGTAGAAGAGAAAGTCCGTTTTCATGGACTTCCCCAGGACAAGGAGCAGAAATCCGTACCTTCAATTTTGAATTATAAACTTTCTAATTGCAGTGTAGCCCACATATAAAAACAGTGCACAAATCGTAAACACATAGACTAAGTTCATTAAAAGAGACGTCCATGTATGTAGCACCCAGATTAAAAACAAAACATTACCAATAGCCCAAAGCCCTCTGCATGCCCTTTTCAACCGCTAAAACCACTATTTTGACCTCTAACACCATTTCCTGTTTTTCACTTTTATTTACAGTACAAACTCTTGCACCTGACTTGTTTTACTCGGTGTTATGTTTTTGTGATTAACTGTGTTGTTGCATGTCGTTCATTTATCTTATTGTTGCAGAATATTCCAGACTGTTCCCTATACTTACCACAACTGGACAATCTCTGGTGTGAAGCTATTACTAGTGGCACTACTGTAACGTTCCCAAAGAGCTTGTTTCAAGAACGTACGCACATACCCAGTTACGTATCTCCCTAGAAATTAAACTGTTGGGCCATCAGGCATACGTTCATTTAACTACGTATATACTGAAAAATAACTGTCTTCTGGGGCACCTGTGTAGCTCAGTTGGTTAAGCCGCTGCTTTGGGTTTAGGTCATAATCTCGGGGTCTTGGGATCGAGCTCCAGCTTGGGCTTCCTCTCAGCGGGGAGTCTGCTTCTTTCCCTGTCCCTCCTTCCTGCTCATGCTCTCTTCACTCTCTCGCTCACTCTCTCGAATAAATAAATCAAATCTTTAAAAAAATTGTCTTCCTCCTCTTTTCATTCATCTCCTTCCCCTCTTTCTTCTTCTCTTTTGATTAGTGCTGCATTCACTATATTCACTACTACTGTAGATTCACCACAGAGCAGTATGGGAAGAATTAAAACCTGAACACTATTGGGTTTGCCAGTCTACACCTTAGTGTATCCTTCTTCTCTACTTTTTCTCAGAAATATTTTTAGTACTCATTATATTGGTCTTGCATGTATTTCATTTAATTTTTTCTTCTTAAATTTTGATATTCCTGTAAATGGTATTTTTAAATTTTATTTCCCAACTGTTAATTGATACTATACAGAAATAATTTCTTTTTTTCCCCCCTCTTTTTTTATAGTCTTTATGTCATTTATTTCTTTTTCTTACTTTAGTGAACTGGATTTAACTTCCAGAACGATTTTGAACAGAAGTAAGGAGAGCAGATATTTTTGACCAACTCCTCAAAAGGAAAATGACTGATATTTTATCACAGTATTTCAGACTGAAGAAGTTCCACCTTTGCTGTAATTTTCTGAGAGTTTTTAAATTAATTTGACCAGTTTTTCTCTGTATCTATTGAGATTATCAGATGAGTTTCTTCCTTTATTCTGTTAATGTGCTAAATTATATTTATTGAGCATTAAAACAACCTTGCATTTTCAGGATAAATTGCTCTTCATCATGATATATTATCCCTCAAATGCATTGTCAGATTTTACTTGATAATATTTTGTTAAGGATTTTTTCATCTGTGTTCATGAAAACTATATGTCTGTCAACTTTTTAACTTAAACTGTCCTTTTCAAAATTAGGTCTCAAGGTTATTCTGGCTTCAGAAGGAAATTGGGAAGCATTTTTAATCTCATTTATTTTCTAAAAAGGTGTGTATAAAGTCAGTCATATTTCTACTTTAAATGCTTAATAGAATTTGTCACTGAAGCCATCTGGGCCTGGAAGAAGGTTTTACATTAAGAATTCAATTGTTTTGATGAATATATGTTTACTTAATTTTTATAGTTCTTCTTATGTCTATTACAGAAATTTTAAAAAGAAACTTATCCATTTCTTATACATTTTTGTATATTCCCATAAATTGTTAATGATTTTATGTTATACTTTAATGTATGAAGAAGTTATATTGGTGATTACTCTTTCTTCCCTTATGTTGGTAATTCGTGTTCTCTCATTTTTTTCTTGGTTATTCTTTAAGGGTCTATCAATTTCATAAATGCTTCCAAGAACAAGTCTATATATATATTCATTTTCTCTAATATGTATCTCATCTTATTTTATGGATTTTTCCCCTCTAATATTTGTTATTTTTTCTAATTATTTTGGATTTATCTTATTTTTCTAGCTTCTTAAGTAGCAAGGGTACATCTTTGATGTTTTTCAACATTTGTTTTATAAAACAAGTGTTTAAAACTATAACTTTTCTCCTAAACACTGCTGTAGCTACATTCCACAAGTTTGGACATGCTATGCTTTCATCAAATTTTAGTACAAATGTATTCTTATTTTCCTTGTGATTTCTTTTTTAACCCAAGGGTTATAGTACCATCCTGCTTAATTTTATGTATCTGTGTCTTCCTAGATATGCTAATTTTATTGGTTTCTAATGCGATTTTGTTGGAGTCAGAAATCATATCCTATATGATTTCAGAAATTTGAAAATTATCAAGACATATTTATGGTACCACATATTGTTTATCTTTGTGAATGGTCCATCTGGTTTTGAAGAGTGCCTAATCTGGTTATTTGGTGTAATATGTCTCAATTAAATAAAATTAGATGATAATTTTGTTTACATCCCTTATATCCTTACTGATTCTATTTCTCAATAGATTTTTGTCTCTATCAATTACTAAAACATGAGTGTATAACTCCTCTAGTTTTGGCTGTGAATTTGTCCATTTCTTTCTTTGGTTATCAATGTATTGCATATAGTTTTTATCTCCAATATTAAATAATGCAGATTTATTATCATTGTGTCCTTGATTGAGTCTTTAATATTATAAAAATTTCCCCAATATTAACATAGCCAATAATTTTTTTACTGAACTTCTAAAGAATAATTCTATCCTTTATTTTTAGTATATTTGTGGCTTTATATTTAAAGTATAACAATATACAGTTGAATCTTGCTCTATATTCAGGCCGAGCATCTCTGACTTTAAAAGTTTAGTTAATTTATATTTAAGGCTATTATTGGTAGGTCTGTGTTTGTTTACCATCTTGTATCTGTTCTTTTTTTTTTTTTTAATTTATCCTGTATGTTTTTTCCCTCTTTATCTCATTTCTACTTTATGATAGATTAATTTAGTACTCTTAAGTATTCCATTTTATCTCTATCATTTTATTTACAGCTCTTTGTAACACTTTTTTGTGGTTGTTCTAGAGATAAGCAAGTGCTGGCTGTGTACAATACCTCTAAAGTTGAATGTTTCTTTTAATCTGTGAACTCAACAAATATTTGTTTATGTAAGCTTCATTCTATGTCACTCTACTAGCAGTACAAGGATGAATAAATTGGACATGATTTCTTGTCTCATATAGCTTACACTCTAAATGGAGGAGAGGGCGAGACAGAGGTGGCCGAACAAATAGTAAAATGATTGTTAGTTGAGATACATTGTACCGATAATAGGAAAGGTAACTCGGGACAGAGTCAAGGAAAGTTTCTGAAGAGGTGACACAGAGTTGACACATGAATTATTAACAGTATGTTAACCATGTGAAGAGTATTCTGAATAGAGAAAACAGCATGGCCAAAAGCCTTAAATATCACTAATCAATATGGTCCAATTTTATAATTTCCTAAGGTGGTGTTCTGTGCCAAATAAAGAAAAAAAATGGCTCTTTCAACGCTATTTTAAACAAACCAAAATATCTTCACTTGCATGAATTGTAATTTCATTTATTAAAACATAAGTGTAACTAAGTGTCTTCCTTTTCATGCTTATTGCTACTGAATTTTTTTTTAAGCTGTTAAAATGCACAAGTTGGAGAACTAATTTTGCAGTTCTTCAGGTGGTTTCCTAGGGAAGGCTGTTCTTTGCATCTGACCTTATCTGAATCCACCTGGGAGACAGGAGGCAGGCGTGGCCCCAGAGTGAATTGCTGTGAATACTTGGCCAGATCTCAAAATCCATGTGAATCCATGTGTGACCAGCACTCTGAGCTTTCTGTAATTACAGACAATTCTCAACCTGTAGGAATTAACTTAGAGTGATTCTCATTTATAGCACTCTTGCCATTGCACCTGTGTAATAATTTATGGCACTTAGGGCAGCAAGAGCACAGATGATGTCACTCAGACTGTCTGGATCTTAAAGATTGCCGCATAAAATTTGAACCCGTGGGGTGTGTACTTGGGGTCATTCTAGTTACCTGGTTCAAGTGCGCCATTAATTCTCGGATGAGGTTAACCACTTCCTTGCATATCTATCATTCCTTTTTCAGGTACATGTTTTTTTATATAATAATAGAGATATGTCTTAAAGTAAATATTATATATCCCTTTCAATCATTGTCTATAATGTCAAAAGCCTTTTTGTTATACGATATATAATTATTTTTCATTTCATAGTTTGATGATTATGGTTCTACTCATGTTTTTCTTTTTTATTTTCATTTATTTGACAGAGATCACAAGTAGGCAGAGAGGCAGGTAGAGAGAGAGAGGCGGAAGCAGGCTCCCTGCTGAGCAGAGAGCCCGATGCAGGGCTCGATCCCTGGGACCATGACCCGAGACGAAGGCAGAGGCTTTAACCCACTGAGCCACCCAGGCGCCCTGGTTCTACTCATGTTTATAAAATGTTGGTCAGTAGATCCTTGGCTAGCTTATGTAATTTCCTATTGCAAGGCTTTACCACAATATGAAAAAAGCACTGTTATTTTAGACTACCATATAAAAAAAGGAATATGCAGTATTTTTAAGAATTCCTGTATATATTCCAGTTCTGATTAAAACCAGTTTCTGTGGCTCACATTTAAACCTGAGACTTTATTTAACTGGTTAAAAAACAGATTTATTCATCTAAGTTCTTGAAATTCACATGACAGCATTATTAAGATGTTTTATCATAAATAGACTGAAAAAGAACTTCGTTATTTTCTAAGATGATATTTTAAAGAGAATTTTCTCCAAAACATGTTCTAAGAAACTAGGGGAAGGAATAGGTAGATGTTACAATATACTGAAGATAACTGTCTAATACTTGCATTAGATCATGATTTTGAACTAAACATTGTAATAATCATGATAAAAAATTACTGATTTTTTAATCTGCACTCTCAGGCCTCTTGCGTCCTCTATTAATGATTGCGATTTTTTTTTTTTTTTTTAGTATTTACTAAGCCTCAGAGTCTATGATACCACATTTTATACATTTTCTCAATTTATCCTTTTCATAGCCTCCCTGATGTTAACAGCGTAACTACCCTTTTGTTCGTGTCTGTTTTGTTTGATTTTGTTAAAAGTGGAGGAAATTGACACTCATGAAGAACTTGCAAATAATTTTACAGATATTACACACTAGAGCCCACATTTGAATCTAGCCTGAGCCTAAACTCCTAACCTCTCTGGTACACTGCATCCTAACTTATCTCTTTGCTATAAATATTAATAACTTGTCAATCTTCTTCACTATATTTCAAACCCTTTAAGAACAAAAATGTGTTTCCTTCATTTTTGCATTTCTGACCAAATTCAGCTTAGTACATTAGTTCATTCTGTAAACCCAGTGTGTCTAAAATAAATATTTGTGTGGTATTAAGTAGGCTTTATTTTAAAATTCCCCATGATTTTATTTTTATTCAAGAATCATCACAATATATTTGACAGTAAAAATATTTTCTGTATATTGGTAAAAGAATGTAGAGGCAATTCTATGGCAGTTCTGTAAGATACATAATACTTTAACTATACTGTGGAGATGTTGTCGTGCTGTGTGTCTTGTGATGGCATTAGAGGTCATTTCAGATTTTCTTTTTTTAGGCAAAGCAAACCAACCCTAGCTTAAGATCAGTATTTTTCTAAACACACACCACTACACGTTTTGTGTTTCTGAACTTATTCATCTGCCAGATAACTGCTCATAAGATCTTTACATTTATATTTAAATTGAATTATTATGCAGTACAAGGGCACCAATGACATAAATAAAATAATCAATAATATAACCTAATTTCATCTCTCTCTTCTACTGTCATTATCTTAGGGTGGATGGGCTTTACATGTTTTTCCTAGATTACCAGTGTATGAAGTCCTCATCATTCCATAGCTTAAAAAAATAAACAGGCAATATTGCAGCTGTCTACTAACCAGCCTGTTGTCTTAATGTCTAGTATAAGCAGGTGAATGACTTGTGTGAATTACAATTTAGATTAAATGAGCACAAACTCCTACTATAATAAAAAACCCTTTGTGTTCTGATGCTGTTTTGCCATTTAAATATAATACATTTTGTGTGGCAAAGTATCTTTTTAACAAAGTTTATATTGTAAAATACGAAAAATAAGTTGATGAAATCAGACTTTAAAATGTCTCTGAAAGAGAGTATAGGTTAATAATACAGACAGAGATTAAGTAATAATGTTTCACTTACTAAAAACAGGGTTTTTTTTTTTTTACTATTTTTACTTTCAAAAGTTAATGTGATAAACTGTCTTACAGAAATAGTTGCCATTATCTAAAAATAATCCATTGAATAAGAAGTAAATATATTATTTTATCTTCAGCTCTTTTCCTTCTTGAGCTTTACTAACAAAAGAGAATTCATAGCTGTCACTAATTTCTTGTCTAATTTAGAAATCACTATTGATCACCTAATAACTGTGAAGAATTCTGTTGGATCTTGGGAATGGAAGTACCAACTGGTACTTGGGCATCACTCTGACAATAAACAAGAATTAAAGCCTTGAAATAAATGCTATAAATAGCAGTATAAACAACAAACAGTAAGACATACAAGGAAGTCCTTAATTTACCTGAGAAGGTTGTAAAATCACAGAAGGGTGAAGGTGTTATCTTAACTACGTCGTATAGGACAAGCAGGAGCATGCTGGGAGGACCAAGAAAAGAAGGAAACATCAGAAGAAAAAAAAGAAAAGAAAAGAGAAAAGAAATTGCCTGTGAAAAGGGGAAACCACAAGTTTGTTATCCAGGACTCTTCCATTACAAAAACCTTAACTATCATAACTTTCTCTTTTTTATTTTTAGGGGAGGGGGCCCGAGGCAGAGGGAGAGAGAGAATCCCAAGCACGCCAGCACAGAGCCCAACTTGGGCTCATCTCACAACCCTGGGTTTATGACCTGAAAGGGAATCAAGAGGCAGTTGCTCCACTGGCTGAGGCACCCAGGCGCTCCTATGTAACTTTTTTTTTTTTTAAGATTTTATTTAATTATTTGACAGACAGAGATCACAAGTAGGCAGAGAGGCAGGCAGAGAGAGAGGAGGAAGCAAGCTCCCTGCAAAGAGCCCGATGTGGGGCTCAATCCCAGGACCTTGAGACCATGACCCGAGCGGAAGGCTGTGGCTTAACCCACTGAGCCACCCAGGTGCCCCCTATGTAACTTTTTCTTTCTTTTTTTTCATTTATTAATTTTTATTTTTATTTTTTTTTAAGATTTTATTTATTTATTAGTTAGAGAGAGAGAGAGCGAGCACAGGCAGACAGAGAGGCAGGCAGAGGCAGAGGGAGAAGCAGGCTCCCCGCCGAGCAAGGAGCCCGATGTGGGACTGGATCCCAGGACGCCGGGATCATGACCTGAGCCGAAGGCAGCCGCTTAACCAACTGAGCCACCCAGGCATCCCTATGTAACTTTTTCTAATGGAAACTCCGATCTGACCAATTTCTTTACGTCCTAGTGATTACTATTTCCATGCATCTGTAATTTGACTTTGTCAACACTTTTCATGCCTCCTTTGCCTCCTCGTGCACACTTTAATTGGTGCCTTAATTTCTCTGAAGATAAATTTCAGAATTGTTTCATAGTTTTCAGCATCTCAACATAAATAATTCTCATTAGATTATTTTTTTAAGTTTGACATATGATGGTATTGCCATCTATGCTTCATAAATCTGATTTTTACCAATTTTATTTTTGATGATACTGTAATCTGCATGGGTGATTAATTTCATTTTACAGTTGCCCATGATAGCATATAAATCTAAAGGAATTTTGTAAGTTGTTTCAGGTTGCATTCCCTAGGAATCAGACTCTGAGTTTAGCAGGGAGGATATTTAGCAAGGAGAGGCCAACTTTGGCAGAGCAGAAGTTATGGTGCCCCTCAGTAAAGATGGTCCTGCCATAATGGTTGATGTTCAAATGGTAACCCAATCATGCATTTCTGGAATAAAGACCACTTGAATATGTTGCATTGTCTTTTCGTTATAGCAGCGAATTATTTTTCCAGTATTTTTTTTTCGATAGTTCACAGGTATATTCATAAGAGTTATTGGCCTGTACGTTTCTTTGTGCTCCCTCCATTTTTCTAGGGTAGTTTAATCAAAGATTTCATCTAATTTATTTGTCATTTCAGAGCACTAGCAACTGGATTTATTAAAAATTATGTATTTTTTCTTGTTATATTTGTTTGGACTCTCTTGTTTATATATTATTTTCTACAGCACTAATTATGTTTATTTCCTGTTCTTTTTGTAATTTTTAAATAACATAGTGCATTTCACTTTTGTGAACTTTATTGAGATATAATTTATATACAGTAAAGTACACACATTTAAATGTAAAGCTTGGCAAATTCTGACAGATATGACCGCCACCAAAATCAAGCTGCAAATCCTCCTCCCCCAACTCCCCAATGTCCTCCTGCCTCTTTGAAATCAGATTCAAACTCAAGCAACAGTTGATTTGCTTTCTCTTGCTATAGACTAGTTTGCTATTTTTTTTTGATGGTATATACTTTTGTCCAGTTTCATTTGCCCATCATGTTTTTGAGATTTGTCCATTTTGTAACATGTATCAGTAATTCACCTTTTATTTTCTGTATTGGTTTAATCTCAGTGTGAATATACCACAATTTATTTCCCCACTGACAGTTTTCTGACATTTAGTTTGCTTCTAGTTTTCAGCTCTACTAAATAAAAAACTTTGCACAAGTCTTTATCTGACATATATTTTCATTTCTTTTGGGCAATACCAAAGACTGGTATTTCAGGCTAAAATATGGCAACACTATGTTTAACCCAGGTAAGAATATGAAAATTCTTTTCAAAGTAGCTGTACCATTGTACATAAAGTATGTATCAAGTTTGGAAAAAGTCTTACTGTGTCTGCTTCCAAAACATAGTCTCATATATTGGTATATATTTGGTAGCATTTTATTTGGTACTAAATTTGGTACTCTCACATTAATCCAGAATACAGGTATCTCTTTTTGCTTCCTTTCAATGAAAATGTTTCTTCTCCAACTTGATTCATTTTCCATTTAGCAGAGGGATCTATTTCAAAAAATCAATTTGGATCATTTCTGCCCTACTTAAAACCAGTTAGTGAATCACATAGATATAGTTAAACTAAAATCTAACATACTTAGCATGGTCCATTAGGAACTGTGTCATCTGCCCTCTGTCCCCCTTCACACTCTCAGGTTTTGCCGCTAATGTTCTTGTTCACTGGACTTTACCTACAGTCTTTCAGTTTTTTTCTGAGAGCTCTTTCCTGATCTGTAAGTAAACTCATCTGGGAAACTCTCAGAACATTCAGTTGGACTACAAAGTAATGATTGGTTCTCTATAATTATTTGTATGGCTTTAGCTTAATGTTTTCCCTCCTCAAAATTCCTCTAGAAATTTGAGGGCTCCAATGGCCACAAATTTGTGGCAAAGTGTAGGGATTTAATATATACATATTGGATAACCCATAAATGTTGCTTACAAGATCACTTTGTAAATTATATACTAAAGAATTATGAAAGAATTATGTAATAAAGACATAGATAAACTTCTAATCTAATCTAAAAATAATTATATTGCACTAATTTTTTTAAACTGTAAAACTTAATGAGGTATCTAAGTTTTGGCATATATCTCCCATATTATTTTTAGTTGTCTGTTTCCTTGTTATTTTTTTAAACTACTTTTTCACCAGACTATTCAATTTTTTTTTTTTCCTACAATGGTATATTTTATGAATTTTTTAGTTTTGTTAATGGTTATGTGTAAATTTTTAATTATATTTATTTTCTGAAGTATCAAGAAGAAATACACACACATGTATATATATTTGCACCCTATTATTTGCAACTTGTGTAAAATTAGAGCTAGTATACAGTGTCTTCTTTCCTCTTACCCGTCCCTGTACCCCCTTTGAAGCTCCTAGTACTTTTTTGTTTTATAGGACAAACTTTGTATTTTTCTAAATAATTATTTTTCTAAATAAGAGGCCAAACTGGATATAAGAAATGGAGTGCTTGGCTACCATGGTCATGGCAGGAAAGTTCACTGACTTCTTCAGTAATTATTTTCAGTTTCCATGTCTGGGTAGGTAAATAAAATTCCCTTTGTCTCTCCTATCCAGCTGCATCCTCCCCACCAAAGGTGTTGCCTTCTACTTAGATATGCATATATATTCACAACCTCAATTATCTGTGCCTGTAAGAAAGAATCTGGAGTGTTCGGGAGGGGATGGTGAGAAGGGTGCGTTGAACGGGCAAGTTCACTATTGAGTTGAGTCCCTTCTTTCTTGTAACTATTATAGTACTCTGAAGTTAGATCTATTTCTTCTGTAACTAAAAATACAACTCTCCCAACTTGGAAATTCCTGTGGCCCAGACCCTCTTTCAGTATGAATCCATCTGCCTCAAGGTAAATCAGGTGAATCACACCCAGCAGTGGGTCACGACTATAGCTCCTTATGTCCTTTGATTTGACTTTCAGTGACTGTCACTTGCTCTTCTCTTGGTCTTAGGCTCTCCTGTTACAACTTTGAAGTTTTTGAGGGCTCTATTTGTGGAATTTCTTATCACTTTCACAGACGCACCATTATGCTTGTGGTTAATCATGGACAAGTCTGCCTTTCTTTTACTCTGATGGCATCTGCCTCATATTTTGCAGAAAAAGAATTGAAAATTTCAGGACATGTATAGATTTTTTCTTACTCTTGAAGTCTTTCTCTAGGCAGTTCAGCAACATCTTGAAGGGAAGGAAGGAACGTAAATTAAAAAGATTTGCTCAAATGCCCTATTTGAAACAGATGTCAAATTGCACTCGAGTATAGAGTACAATAAAACTTATTAATACACGCGTTTTTCCTTTATTCTAAGTTGCAATCCTCCTGTGACCGAAAGCAAGACTCTTCTCTTATGAATTTCTCTATAAAATTACAGCATATTTCTCATATTGTCCACAAAAATATAAAAATTATATGTTTCATATTTTAAAACAAGGTAGGCGTTTATTTAAGTAATAACTAGTAAATGAATAAAAAAATTGATTTATAAAAAGTTAAGAGAATGTGGCAGGAGTCGAATGTTTGTAGACAGAGAAAGTCTAAAGCTGGAAAAAATAATGAAAAAATGTGATATAAACTAATGCTTTCAAACTATGGAGAAAAATATCAGATAAAATAGCCACAATATTTGAGTGTTTTTACTGAAAGACAGAATGTGGGGAAGAGGGCAGTGGTCAAATGGGAGTACTTCAGGTTTTCACAATAAACCTTAAGTATAATTTATGTTTTTAAATGATGTAGGCATATTACCCTGATAAAAGTAGAAATTTCACGAAAGAGTAGAATTTTCATAAAAGAGTAGAATTTCATAAAAACAAAATTTACTGGCCTTCACATTATAAGAAATTTTACAAAGGAGCTTTAAATATGAACAAGGACAATGGCAACTAAAACATCTAGGTTAAAAAGGTATTGTCAGAGTATATGTAAGCCAGGCTCACTCATTTATTTTAATTACTGTCACAAAACTGTCAAGAAAAACCATATAATAAAGTCCAGATATAATATTCTCCCTTTAATCAGCATCCAATTCTACAATTATTTAGAAATTGCTAATTAATTTTGCTCTAGCTTCGAAAAACCAGTATTGGTGAACTCCTTATGAATTTAATTAAATGTGCAAATAAAAGATACTATCAGTATCTCTAAAATTACAAAATCATTTTAAACAGTAATGAAGCAACCTTACTTCAGTTTTTTTCTCAATTTTTATTTAGAAAGTTCAGTGAAACAACATATCAGTTTAGAAATATTTTAATCTCAGTATAATTTAACACTTACAAAATTTAGTAAGTTTTGATTTTCAACAATAAAATTTATAAAAATAATTTTACATTTATAAAATGAATCACTATTTCACAATAAATTATTCATATTTATTACCTGAAAAAGTTCTGTACTATATAAAAGCAGTAAGTTTCATTATCAATATTTTGAAAATATGCTGAAAACTTCAGTTCCTCTTTGCCCAGCATTTTTGGCAGTTAAGTATACAAAAATATTATATTAAAAATTCCCTGACCGTAGTTATTAAAACAAAATTGTTAGCAATAATTTCTAAAACAAAGTTGTTTAGTAAGTATATGCAGATAAGTTAAAGGGCTTGCTAAAAATGAATTTTATGTTTTATATTTTAAAGATTTTTTAATATCTATTAAGAGAACAGCACAAAAAGTAAAACAGAAGCCTACAAAAGACATTTGTATTTTTAAAGATGAAAAGCATGAAATCGAGACACTAGAGTGAATTTCCACAAAATAAGAGTTAAGTAAACTTTCCTCTTCCCTCATTCATTTTCAAAGGTACATTTTATAGATTTACAGTACCAGCTATTGAAGGAATTTTGATTTTATTTAAATCAACAATACCTTCTAATAAATCATTTCCCACTCTGAGTTAATAAGTTAATTAACATTAACAGAACCTTTTTCTTTATAGAATTAAGTGGGGGTTATGAAATTTCAGAAATTTTGAGGTTCTGTAAAAAATCGCTGAATTCAGGTTGGGACACTATTTTTTGTATCACTGATTACTCAACCAGTTTTTCCCTCCTTTTGAATAAATGTGTATGGTGTGTGTGTGTGAGAGAGAGAGAGAGAAAGAGAGAGAGAGATCACTGTTTCCTGAGGTGGCCCAACATTAACTGTTGTTTTTTTTTTAAAAGATTTATATTTATTTATTTGACAGAGAGATCACAAGTAGGCAGAGAGGCAGGCAGAGAGAGAGGAGGAAGCAGGCCCCCCGCTGAGCCAAGAGCCCGATGTGGGGCTCAATCCCAGGACCCTGAGATCATGACCTGAGCAGAAGGCAGAGGCTTAACCCACTGAGCCACCCAGGCGACCCCCAACATTAACTGTTTTAAATAAGCTTCAGCTTTAAATGAAACAGGGTTCCAATGAACTATACTCCTCAGTCCACTGGATTTTTGAAAATCTGCTGAGTCAGTGATTTGAATGTGTTTGTTTTCATCATAACCGATCTGGGATTCTATCTTTTATTTTTTTTAATTTGTTTTCAAATTTTTCTTTTTGGTGGTGGTGGGGAGACATTAAAACTACAACAGTGGTTTCTTATTCATGCTGCAACAAATTTACACTCATTGATTACATGTGAGTATGTGCTAAGGTAACAGGATGGATAGTATTCAGTCATCTCTCAATTGTATACATTTAAAGAGCATAGTGAGAAGCTCACAGTTTTCATTCCACCTCAAAGATTTATTCTCATTAAAGTCAAGCAGACCTGGGCATGAAGCTGGTGGCTCTCCTACTCCTCAGGTTTATGAATGTTTGTTGCCTATGAGTCTTCGGTGTGACAACACACGGGTGACAGATGGGGGTTTGTCTCCCAACAGCACTCTCCCAAACTGGTGCAGTTTAGTGGGCGCAAGGCTTGCCACCTAAAGGCTGCTCTCCCAGCCTTGCTGGGACCTGGATGTGAACATGTGCTAAGTTCTAGTCAATGGTGACTACTTCTAGATTGTTTTAGGAGAGAAAATCAATGTCTCTCTTGGTTGAACCACTGTTTTAAGGGTTTCCTTTTTTGTTTTTTTCCTTAAACCATTTATCTTGCATCCTGACTGGTAAAACAAACATGTTTTACCTCAAGACACATCTTCAAATAGAGGCAGATTATAATAGCCAGTCATCCTTGGAATGGCTTTTTATGATTTCCTAAGCTAAAGATGGGCATATTAACTGTGGGCCAGAAAGATGCTTTTTAGCCACAGGATACCCACAAGCGATCCTTCCTCAAAGAAATATTTCCTGCTCTATAGCAACTGCTTTAATTTTCTAATTGGTAAGTTTAAAATTGATAAAAAACAAAACAAAAAACCTTGGTTCATTGTACATTAATCTGGAGTTGCTGATCTACTGCTCTGGTCAAAAAAGACCACTTAGTTCTGCACCACATCACAACGAAGCAATTATTTACAGATTTAAATTAATATCAAGACAACAAATGAAAGCAGTACATAAGATTCAACTAGTTCAGGAACAGTGCCAGGAAAGTGGAAAAAATACAACTATACAAACATATGGAAATTCAGATATACACTGCTTGCACTGGGAAGTTTTAAACAATAGTGACAACAAACAAAAGGAGCCTATAAACACAAAAAACAGGATCCCATCTTACAACAGCACCATAAAGAAGCCTTGGCTCAAAGTTTGCCAAAAGTACTATCCTGAGTTATGTCAAGACCAACAAGTTTTCACATTTACGCAGTGCCGTTCAGCAGTAAACACACTCTCACAATTGCTTTTGTTTGGAGAGAGGCTGGTGTGAAATCACTGAAGCTTGGTTGGCAGCTATTTTGTACTGTTCTTGTCCAGAGCCCTGTGGTGGGGAAGGGAGTGGGGTCTCAGGAGTTGCTAAAAGAGAAGCAGAGAATTTGATGTGAGGGTGACCCAGGAAGTACTGCATGACACCAATATGCATTATTTTATTTTGGAGATATTTTTAAAAGATACTAGATAAAGTAGGATTATCTAATACATTACGAGCTCCTTGAGGACCTACCGGAGTTGCGATGCCTTCTGAACCCTCAGATAGCATTCAAATGGAATAGAGCATGCTTGCACATCTTTTTTCTTTTTTCCCAAGATTTTTAAATTTATATATTTAAGAGAGAGACAGAGATAGCTAGAGAGGGAGCAGGAGTGAGGAAGAGAAGGAGAAGCCGGCTCCCTGCTGAGAAGTGAGCCTGACATGAGACTGAATCCCAGGACCCTGGGATCATGACCTGAGCTAAAGGCAGATGCTTAAGCGACTGAGCCACTCAGGTGCCCTATACTTGAATATTTTAATAGTCACTTAATAGTTCCTTAAAAGTCACTTCCTGCCTTTCTTAACAGCATTTGTGAGCATTTCATTCTCTTACAGACACAGCAGGAAAAAAAGTCAACAAAAGCAATTAACAAAAGGCAATTTTTTTTCAAATCTTAGAAAAATTCACAGTTTTTGCAATAAAAAATGCACATAAAATAAAATATATTTGGTTTAGATTCCACTAACTCAAACATATTAGATGACATAAAAAGTTAAGATACTTTTCAAGTGCTTTGAAACCTGTATCACAGGTAAAAGCATCTGAAAAATACTGACTTTTTTGCTTCAAAATTATTCTGTTACCACTGAGCTCATCTATCCCTTCCCCATCGACGCAAAGAACCAGCCCAAGTAACTGAAAAACAAAGTTACACTTTGAATACTTCATTGCCTAGAATAGTGTATCTTCCCATTGCAAACTTTTACTATATTATAAAATAATCTAGGAACTAGTCTAGGCCTTTAATTTGTAAAAACCTGAAATATTTTAACATTCACATTTATTATCATTCCACATATTTAACAGAACAAGTAGAAAATGTTTGATGATCATACTGAGGCATTGCAAACTTTATAGATTTTTCCTCAAAATAGCTTTTAAAAATTCTATACAAAAATAAGAAAAGTTCCCTTTTGCCTCATTTTCTTTAATGTATTGACTTTATACTAATACATATAGCTTAGCAATTACTTAGAACCAACATTTTTAGGTATAGTTTGATTGACAAAAGTATAGTCATATTTGTTTTAAAAAATTATTTCTGGATATTTGGGATGAATCTAAGACTACAATGGTCTACTCTAAAAGGTCAGAAAAATACACATGAGCTTAAATTTCTGTGTGTGTGTTTGATGTTTTGCTTTGTATGAAACAAATGATTCTTGTAAATATTATGCTGAAAGAGGGAAAATAAAGATGAAAAATAGGATGTGATTTTAAAAAGATTAGAGTCAGTAAATATGCTTTTAAAAATACTAGAAAACTAGCATTTAAAAAGTAAAAGATTCAACCACCAGCAGAATTGTTAAACTTTCTTGCCAGTTGATGCGTATAATGTTTAATATGCTGTTAATGTGTTTTATTTTCTGAGTTTATGAATAACTGATCTCTAAGAGAGATGGTAATGGGCTTCCTTCTCTGCTCTTGACTATGAAATGAAAATGGTAACATATGCTTTGCAAGGATGGTCCCAAATTAATGTCTTTCAAGTACATTTATAGCCACAGGTTATACTATTTCTGTAATTTGTATATATATATTTTAACAATTTTACTTCTGCCTCTATCATATATTCAAAGAACTTTGTGTTTCAGACACAATTTACACATAGGTTTCCCAGAGCTTGTATCTAAGGGGTAGCAGTGGTAATAAGTATTTCTGTGGCCTCTACTTTTCATATCACTAGGTAGCAGTGAGATCATACTAGCACTAAATAGTTACATTTCATTGAACATTTCCATGAAACCACATTGTAACTAGTTATTAAGGGTTGCTGTAAAGTCAGTAGGTAATACCAGTATGCATCATAATTACATGACAATAACTCACGGAATCTAGTGAGTTAGCTGCTTTCGTGTTAAGAGGAGATACATCTGGGCACCTGGGTGGCTCAGTGAGTTGTCTGCCTTCAGCTCAGGTCATGATCCTAGGGTCCTGGGATGGAGATGGAGCCTTACATTGGGCTCCCTGGTGAGCAGGGAGGCTGCTTGCCCCTCTTTCTCTAACCCTCCCCTATGTTTGTGCTCTCTTTCTCTCTCTCTTGATCTCTCTCTAATAAATAGATAAAATCTTAAAAAAAAAAAAAAAAAGGAGATACATCATACATCCAGGCAAATCTGGGATTACTTAGTATAAATTCAGACACAATTCTAGAAATTTTGTCAAATAGAGGTTTTTATCTCTAGGGTAGCTTAAAAATTAGAATTTGTGTTAAATCTGCAACACTATCAGATTAACTTGGTTACTAACCCCTACTATTCATACCATCATTTTAGTTCCAAAGAGCTTTCCCAGAGGCCTCACTACACAAATATGACATGCACAAATTTCAGTTATCACAGCTTGGCTAAACAGCACCAGTCCTGTAAAAACATGGTTCAAATTTCAGCGAGCATGGTAACTCTCGACTAACTGTGAGTAACTTGATACACAGAAACTTCACCTGTTAACTCTCTGGTCTACATTAATTACCTCAATAACAGATGTGCACTATGATCAGTGACCAATCACATCACATCTTTAAGTTTGTCTTAAATACATTTTATTCAGTTCATGTACTGACAACTTTAATTGTGTAGTTGTGTTGCCTCCTTGTCTCCTAGTAATAAATTCTCATTTTCTCATGACACTTAGCAAAAAATGGGTAAGGCAAAATTGGCAAAAGAAAAAAAGAAAAAGAAACAAAAAGTGATTATGCTAGAAGTGAATGGAGCATGGATGGAGTCAGAGAAGAATTAGCTGCCCCTGGGAATGCAGACACTGCTGCTGTTTGAGTCTCTAAACCTGCATTCTAGAGCTTAGTGAAGGAAAACTGATGGACATTAGTGAAGAAATGATGCTGAAAAGGATGAAGATGTCCCTGAGGAAGTGAAACCTGTTAAAAAAAACAAAAACAAAACCCCTTCACATTTAATGGATTCTCAGAGACATTTCAGAGATGGAAAGTGCAAAGGAAAATGTTGGAAGCTGATCCAAACTTCCAAAACAGTAAAAGTCATCAAGGCATAGAAAAGATGCTCACTTCCACTTGCAAACCCCACTGAGCAGGATTCTGGGATCATGACCTGAGCCAAAGGCAGACAACCAACTGAGCCACCCAGGCATCCCTACACTTCATACATTTTTTAATGAAGAAATAAAACACGCTGGTGAATCTAATGTTTACATTACAATGAACTAAATAAATCTCAGGATTATTATTTTTTAATTTCTCATGACATATAACCTGTAATTAAGAGAGTTCTTAAAGTTTTGGCAAATATTTTTATTTTTATTTATTATTTTTTAAAGATTTTATTTATTTATTTGACAGACAAAGATTACAAGTAGGGTGAGAGGCAGGCAGAGAGAGAAAGAGGAGGAAGCAGGCTCCCTGCTGAGCAGAAAGCCCAATGCAGGGCTCGATCCCAGGACCCTGAGATCATGAGATCATGACCTGAGCCGAAGGCAGAGGCTTAACCCACTGAGCCATCCAGGCACCCCTTGGCAAATATTTTTTAAAGGTCACAACCAAACTATAATTTTCCTATTGATTATTAAGATTTCTTTGCATGGGTCCAGCTTGCACAGTCCTTCTTATGGTACTGCATGACCAGGCAATACCAGGACTGCCCTTACATCCTGGTGTACTTTGGAGGCATTTACATATACTCACATCCCATTTTAGGGAGCAAGGTCAGGCCTAAGGAGAATAAGTGACTTGCTGAATGTCAGAATCTCCCACAGCTGAGTCCTAGAGAGGAAATGGTACCTAATTTTTGCAATCTCTGGATACTGACAGATTCTTTCCCCAAATCCCACTTTTCCTCAATTAAGTTTAAAAAGTATCACTGTTGAAAAGTGGCCCAGATACTTACAGATCTGGTCCGTATGAACCAGTGTTGACATGGGACCTAAAAGTATAGTTTGTCCAGTTAATGGATCTTGAGACAAATGTGGATGCATGGGATGATGGAGATGACTAGCGTCATTGGAAGCACCTACAGAAGATAAAAAGATGCTTGCATCAGTGAAATTTAATCAGGGACACCAGCAAGTTTACCTTGCAAAAAATGTTTTGATTGACAGCTTGAATATTGCTATTTTTACAAAGTGCTTTTTGGGATTTCAAAAAGAAATTAATAGAACTGCTGCCATATTAAGAACAATGTCAGCTTTCACTGTGCATTGGTTAGATTAATGTTGTATCATATTATGTTGTATATTAATAATGGACCTTGTGTGCCATTTCCTGGAATCATTAAGTTTGCTGCCTGTTGTTAAGGCAATTCCAAGAATCACTTACCTCAGGTTTATAGTATTTGGGATCACACTAATAGCATAAACAACTTTTATTTCAGAAAGATGTCATTAGGAACACATTAAGCACCAGAAAACTAAAACTAAAATAAAATAAAATAAAGTGATTTTACAAGGAAATTTAATCTAGATCAGAGCACAAAGTAAATGATTTCTTAACTCATTCCTGACATTTATTGCCTCAATGAAATCTCGTTTTTCCCTTTTTGTTGTGTTATGTCAATTAATTATTTCAGGAGCAAAGTGTTTACTTTTCAGGTTTTTACTATGAATATTTCTAGGTTATGTTGCAATGCTGGTATCCTTGAGCTTTTAAAGGAGTCAAGGTTTAAAAATATACAATCCACCCCAAGGAGTCCTAAAAATAGAAAATGTATTTCTATTTACCATATTTGAAAGAATAAAATCTAAGGCAGGAGGAACTGTATAGCATTAAGATGGTGGAGACTAGTAAGAATGAGGGTTTCAGTACGTTCAAGTATTTTTGTCTCCATCCAGTGGGTTCTGCAGACTTTCTAAATGTAAGAAACTGAGTTCATTATGTCACAGGCAAGAGATCGGTAGGTCAACCTTGTACAGAGTGGGATGCCCAGAAATAAAATGGAATTTCTTAAATGTACTCACCACCCAGTAACATTTCTTGAAGGAGGTTGTCGATTTTAACCATCCCAAAAAGCTTCACGAACTGTATTTGCTCAATCATTTGCCAAGTGATGCTCTGCAGCGTGGGCAGGAGCAGAAGCAGCTCTCCAAACCTCCCCCGGGAGTCGTACTGCCTGTCGTTGATGTAGTCCTCCAAACTGAGCTGCACTTGGAACCGCATGTTCTTAATCTTTACCGGATCACTCAGCCCCTTTGCGTCTAATAAAGGAAGAAAAGAGCAGTCTAAAGATTGAATCTTACTAGAGTGTGAGAGTAAACAGTCTAATATGAAATAATAGTTCAGTTTTTATTATCATTATTTTTTAATGGAATTCTGAAAACAAACCTGGATCAAAAAATACGATTGCCTTCAAGCAAGCATATTCGTTGTCATCTATCTGAATTTCTTGAAATGGTCGTACCAGCTCATCTAGAACCCGGTTGGCCACACGGCTGATCTCAACTTCACTGCTGTTACGGTGAATTACATAGTTGTTCCCTAGGGGAAAAAAAAAAAAGGTCGGCCATCCCCCCAACAAAAGATCATCGGATATGATTTAATTTTTTACACATCAATGTTTTATATGGTTCTTCTCTTGAAGGAGTAGTAATAGTACTTCCTCTCAGCAGTGTTAGGTCAGTTACGTTAGAAAAACTTAAGAACATGTCAAGGATCAATGACATTGATAATACGATCACATGCATTTTAACAGCCTCAGTCACTAGTGATAACACAAAAGCACAGGCCAATAACAAGCTAATAATTGACAAGGGAGAAACAAAATATAATGATTAGCTTTCTACTATGTCAGTTATCTATTAGTGTCTTACTCATTAATGAGTGTGACACAAAACCTAAAGAAACTTCCTTGCTCACACTGGATAAAAACAGGACTCCTTTAGTGGTCTAGGTATATGTAGCTGTAATAACTCTCGAGACACAACTTTAACAAGTCTAAGTAGATAAATTCTAGAAAGTTCCAAAATTGGATAGAGACTAGACTACCTAATCCCTAAGGACGCTCTAATTTCAAAATCTCTGGCTATAATGACAATAATGACAAAAGCTCCTAACAAAACAGCTAGGTTGTTATTTTCTGGTTTTGTAAAAAGCAGAATATTCTGAATTCTTTCACTGCAAGCAAAGATAATCTTCACTGTAACAACATGTGCCAAAGAACTCGAAAAATGTAATCTTGCTCTTCCTATGAAAAGTCAATTTACCTAATTATTCACGGTAGAACAATTTAGAGCTAGGTAGCAAAGACATTTGGGTTTTTAGGTATATTGTATTCAAATCTATATTGAGAACAGTATGAGAGCAGTCTTCTAAATACAAGAGAATGTTTAACAGAATCTTGGAGTATAGTCTCTAAGTCACATTATGCGCTTTAGAATCCTGGCTCTATCCCTCACTAGATTTGTAACTTTAGGTAAACCTTCTCTGCAGGCATTTCTCCACCTACAGAATAACAATACCTACTCCTCAGGGTCATCATGAGGATTACACAAGATAGTGTGTGTTTACATGTAAAGCACTAAGAGATATGCATCTTACATAGTATGTCCTCAGCAAATATTAGCTATCGTTATATTACATTCAATTTATTTCTATTTTGGGACATAACATCTATCACAAAAATCGAATAAACAATCTGGTCACCATTTCATACAGCCAGAGAGAGGTGGAGGTAATAATTATTCCAGGGATCTCAACTCTCTCAATAGGAAACTCAATTTAAAAGGTAAGTAAGGTAGGGTGGATTGGAACAATTACTTAAGGAAAACAAAAGCTTTCCCTCTGTGTCTTATCCCCCATTCAACCTGCCATCCTACTTTTGCCTCTTTTAGCACTGCTACTTAACTATCAGAATTCTCAGACACAGTCACCAAATTATTTTTTTAAAGATTTTATTTATTTATTTGACAGAGAGAGATCACAAGTAGGCAGAGAGGCAGGTGGCGGGGGGAGGGGGGGTAAGCAGGCTCCCTGCTGAGTAGAGAGCCGGATGTGGGGCTTGATCCCAGGACCCTGGGACCATGACCTGAGCCGAAGGCAGAGGCTTTAACCCACTGAGCCACCCAGGTGCCCCCCCAATTTTTTTTTAACATGGATTTTGCATCATACTGTAAGGATGATATCCTAGGAAATAAACATGTTCCTTCACGTGTATAAAACAATATAATTACAAGTATTAACTAGACACTGAAGGAGTGTGAAACAACACTGAAACTCCAATAAAGTGGTCACACAGATCACTCTTTGTCTTGTAATGATTTAAACATAATTCAATATTATGTTTATTGAGCACAGCTCACTTTTATTTTTTAAATTTTTTTCCTTTAGTGTCACTGAGAAATTACTGACATATATCACTATATAAGTTTAAGGTATACAGCACAATGACTGGATTTACATATATTCTGAAACAATTACTACGACAGTTTCAGCTCATATCCATTTTCTCCTCAATATAATAAAAAGAGAAGGAAACAAAATACCCTTGTGATGAGAATGCTTAGAATTTACTCTCTTAACAATTTGCCCACATCTTATACAGCAGTGTTAGCTTTAGTCACCACGTTGTATGCTGTATCCCTAGTATTTATTTAACTTCCAACTGGAAGTTTGTACCTTGTGATCACGTTTTCCAATTCTTATTTTTATTTTTTTAATTTTATTATTTTTTAAAGATTTTATTTATTTATCAGATAGAGATCACAAGTAGGCAGAGAGAGAGAGTGAAGCAGGCTCCCTGCCGAGCAGAGAGCCTGACGTGGAGCTCGATTCCAGGACCCTGAGATCATGACCTGAGCCGAAGGTAGAGGCTTTAACCCACTGAGCCACCCAGGCGCCCCTCCAATTATTTTTAAATCTAAATGCACCCTGAATGTCTCAATACCCTCTAAACTTCCTTGCCATCAAGTCAAGGAAAGATAGGGCCTTGAGTGAGGACACAATCAATTAAATCCAGTTTGTAAAGTGAGAGTACCATTAGACAGTGTCTATGAATGCTTGGTACATACTGAATAGATCCTGTGTAAGGATGAAGCATGCATAATCTCTTCTTAAATTAGAAAAAAACAACAGCAACAACTTACCCAAAAGCAAAATATCTTTATACACCATGGATCTCTTCGTAGCTCCAAGCAGTAAATGTTCCCCTGCATGAGCTCTCAACAGTGCCACCTTAATGAAAAATTTCAAGTTTAACAATTAATTATAAAATATAATGATTAGAAGATGGTATAATATGTGTCTACTTAACTCAGTGTTCTTTAAGCCTGGGATCTTTTTTGTTGTTGTTGTTTTAATAAACTGCAATATTCATAGATACTTGCCATCATTAAGCTTTCTATTTTTCTATTTTACCATGTCAACAGAGTTTCACTTTTCAAAAATCTAAAACTCCCAAGTCAACAGAATGAATGGAAACAAACCACCACCACCAACAAAACGCAGAAAGAAAAGTGTTTTAGGATGGAATAGAATCAAACAAAACAGAGTTCAAATCCTGGCTCGGCCATGTACTATCTGTTCAACCTTAGATAAGCTCACCAGTATGCTTGGGACTCATTAGTTTTCATCTATCAAATGGAGGCAGTCATAAAAATCCAAAGTGTAGTCAAAGGAGTACATAAGAAAGCATATGTAAAACACACTCTGTTACACATAATAAACTGAATAAACAAAAGCAAGGGAGGACTTGTGAAGAGGATGGGTGATCTGCTTACTGACACTTTCTAGATTGAACCTCTAACTCTTTGCACTAAGCTCTTAACTGAGCTCTATGCATATACTCGACTGCCTACTTAACATCATCACCAGGAAGAACAGGAAGCATTCCAAATACAACACATCAAATTAATGTGTCTCCAACATCTTCATCGTCTTTCTTAGTAATTGGCCCCATCATCCAAAATACTTGTTCATGTCAGAAACAAGAGTCCATTTGATTCTGTTCTAATTGTACAGCAAATCTAGGCGCTGCTTCACTATTGCTCTCACCCTTCATTGGAGCATTTCATTTGTCATTCTTCCTCTTGCTTAGCCTGAGCTAATAGGGATGCCAGCTTCCTTTCTGGTTCCTCCATCCTAATCCTTCTTGACAGAGCTTCCCAGAACATATTTGCAAGATAATAATCACTTAATATCACTCATCTGCTGAAAACTCTTCACTGGTTCCTTATTATCTTTACGATAAACCCCAAACTCCTTAACCTTGGCCTTGCTTTGCCCCACCCACTTCTCTGGTTTTATCTTTCCACATTCCTTGTTCACTTTTCTCCAGGCACATTATTCCTACTTGCCTCAGACCCTTTGAACGTGGTGTTCCTGTCCCTGGAATGCTTTGTCCTCAGATCTTGGCATGCCTGGCCTCTTGCCATTCAGGTCTCAGGAAAAATGTCTAATCTCCAACTTAATGTATGTCTTCCCATCCTACTCCAGCTATTCTCCAACTCATTCCATTCCATTTTATAGAACTTATCCCCACCTAGAATTGACTTACTCATAATCTGTATATTTTTTATTGTCTGTCTCTCCCAAATAGAGTGCAAACTTTATGAGAATAGTGACGCAACCTGTATTTTTATTGTCAAATCCTCACAGTTCCTAAAACTGAAATGTAGTCCTACTAAATATTTGTTTGATGAATTTTCTGAGTGAATTTCACTGATCTAGGGTCAGTTTTAAACACTGTTAAGTGGAGATAATAACATTTATGCCAGAGATCCTAAGAGGACTCAATAAAATACTGTAATATATAATGCAACTGAAAGCTACTTCTATTGGTGCCTTAACCACAATGGACATTTGCCAATCCATGGCTATTAATGTTATATTGTTAGTATTCAAGTGTCCTTTGGTAAATACAAACTCTTTCTGGCAGGTTCCTGGATTTTAATTTTCCAATTTTAAAATCATTGTCTTCATACACAAGTCAGCGACTTTTAAAGAGGAGTGATAATAAAAATATAAAACTGATAAATAACATAACCCTACTTATATGGCTTGGGGTGAGACACACACGTATGTTTTAGCAATTTAGCATTATTCATTCTGAAATAACCTTCCGAGCCAAGCTATCTTTATGATATGTCAATAACCCTGACTCACACCAGGAAGGCAGTTACAGAACATTTTAAGAATGATTTCAGGGGCACCTGGGTGGCTCAGTGGGTTAAAGCCTCTGCCTTCGGCTCAGGTCATGATCCCAGGGTCCTGGGATCGAGCCCCGCATCGGGCTCTCTGCTCAGCGGGGAGCCTGCTTCCCCCCTTCTCTCTGCCTACTTGTTCTCTCTCTCTCTCTGTCAAATAAATTTAAAAGAAAAAAAAAAAAAGAATGATTTCAGATTTCATAGCACTTTTTTTGGGGGGTCGCTATGTGAAATGCTGTCTTAGAAATATAACTGCTGACTTCCTATGATCACTTTTCATTCTGGTAAATATTTTGTGTAAATATTTTGCCCTTCCTGGATTTTTTAAGAAATCATGCACCTTTCCCTTTGATTGTTTCTTTGTTTTTGTGTATTAGTGGTAAAGAGCACTGGACAGAGATATAAAAATATATGCTAAGTATACTACATATGATGGTTTACCCAATGTGGCAGAGTAAAAATTTTCTAACTACTGGAATCTACAAAATATTATTAACTACTTAGATGGAAGTATTCAAAATGAACCTGAAGTGAATAATCTAGTTTTCATAGACTACAAAATTAAAATTCTTAGCTATTAATTAATATGTCTCAAGGTATATATTACAAAATATGAAAATATATGTAATAGGAAAAGATTATTGTATCTGAATTCTATCTCTCTGTAGATTTCAGAGTATGATTCTAGAGATTTTTTTGCCAGATATATTCTTTTTATTCAGTGAATGCTAGAATAAAACTGACAACATGAAAGGCAAAATTTTATGTTAATTGAATAAAGTGCCTACAAAGATACCAACACAACCTATGTGGTTTCTGTCCATGAGTGGTCTGGTATTTCAGTGGAATTTTATATGGCACCTTCCACAAACACCAAGACCCAACAGCGTACCACTTGCCTCCAGATATTTATTCTAACAATACTTTTCTCACAATGGCAGTTTCTTGCTATCTGTTTTTCTTCCTCACTAAAGCTTTTTAAACTCTAGTAGGGAAGAACCTTGTCTTCCTCAACTTCACCCAATAAATAAATAAATCTGCAGGACCCCTAAAATAGCTAAGTAGTTGTGCCTTTTGAGAGAACAAGTTGAATGGACAAGAAAACCAATCTTTTTCTCATAATTGAACCTTCGTTAAATATGATCAATCTACTATAAACATAATTTATGAACACAAAAATGTAGCCAAGTTCAAAAAAATTTCTGAAAGCATTCACGACATCTTTTAACCATACCTGGTCATCCAGTGGCAACTCACAGAAGGCAGGGATATATTTAGCCCATTCCACCAAGACTAGGAGCTGTTGTTTCATAGACTCACAGACATCACCAATACTTGCAATCTTCTTAACATTTATGTCAGTGCTTGACCCGGGGCTGGAGACCGAGATCTAGCATGAAGATCACAGTAATTTACCATTTAAAATAATAATGAGCAGTATTTCTCTTTTTTCTATGACTGCAAAAAGTACACAGTTTTGAAGTGGGCACTCTCATTGTCACAGTATCCTGAGATACACAGAACATTTTAAAATTGAGACAAACATACCTATCAGTACAAGCTAAATTGTAAACATTCACTGCACAGTACCATGTTCTGGGAGCAGTACCTTTTTTTACTGGCAAAACCATAAAATAAGTTACTGAACTTCCAGGATTTTCCTAATTCAAAATGACTATACAAAAAGATATGCCATAGTCAAATGAAACATGCTCTGTGATTTATATGTGTTATTTATATGAAAAAAAAAAATGTTTCCAGTGGATACAGTTTACCAAACAGGAAAAAAGATTTAGAAGAGAAGCCAGAACTAGTGATGTTGCTGTATGACACGGAAGCCCACCGAAGTAAAATTAAGAAACCAACTTTTGACTCAGCAACATTGAGAAGCTTAACATGTACTGAAAAAATTTTCCAATTATATATAATTTTGAACTATAGAAAATATAAGTGGTTTTAAGATGCTTTTCTGCTAAAATTGCTTTCTAAAAGTTCTTATAAACTTAATTTTTGAACATAAGTGTATGTGTGTGTGCGCGCATACGTGTATCTACCTATGTGTATGTCTATTTCTTCACAACTTCCTAAGCCATTCTGGAAATGCTCTATAGGATCATTAAGTAATCAAGGATTGATGATAATGGGGATGTTAGGCTCATCATACCACCCTCGTGCTATCAAAAATGAAAGTAGTTGCACTGACTCATTATAGAACCTGATTAATAGTTAGCTATTTCATAATTTTTTATAATAGAAAAATATCATTAACTTTTCTATTGGGGCAATGCTAAAATAAACTGTCTTCAAAAGCTTTCTTATTTGATCTTTTTTTTTTTTTAACATTGACCAGTTTATCCTAAAAAAATACAATTCAGGAAAAGCCAAATGGAAAAGATGCATAGAACAAGATAGGTAGGTAGGGGTGTGGAGTGGTGGAGAGCTTCCATGCCCTTTCTGGGGGGGGGGGGGGTCACTTTTCCAAAATGTTGATGTGTTCACCAACCTGTTGTTCAAGAGTTATTATAACCCAGTCTTCAGCCCCCTCTCTTCACAGATAGTCAGTGGGTGGGGTTGAAATTTCCAATCTTTGAATCCCAATTTGGTCCTTCTGAAACCCACCCTATGTCACCTCATTAGCATAAACTCTGGAGAGGTCTGTTGGAGATTTTATGACTAAAAAAGGCTCTCTTATCACTCAGGAAATTGCAAGGATTTTAGGTCTTCTTCTTCTTTTTTTTTTTTTAAAGTGTGGAGCCCAACATGGGCCTTGAGTTCACAATCCTGAGATCATGACCTGAACTGAGATCAAGAGTCAGATGTTCAACAACAGAGCCACCCAGTCACCCTTCTTCATTTGATTCTGAAATGATTTATTTTTATGTATATAACCAGTGACAAATCATTTTAAACTTTGGAACTGATATTCTCATTCTATAAATTTAAAATAATAAACTCCTTCTCCATTGGTTTCTGGATTCTGGCTCTTCCCTTAAATACTTGTTTCCAAAACTGATGCCAAGGTGAATTCTTGAGTTCAGAAACCATTTTCAAAGAAGGAAGCCCTGAGGATAGGTCTCAACCAAGCTTCCCAAAAGTCACAGTAACTGATTTTACAGACTTAAGGAGTAAAGCAAGCTTCTGCCCCCAGAGGATTGTGCTATGCATTCAGTATTATAAACCAATCTTGTAAACAAACTTTCATTTAACAACATTAGACTGAAATACATTGCATTTTTCTGTTTAAAAATAGGAAGTTGTCCAGGAAGAGTCAAAGTTAAGTCAACATTTCACCTAATATTTTCAAAGTAAAACTGTAGTTCATTTTAGAAGTGAGCCCATTTAAATGAACTTAGATTATTTTTGAATTACGCCTAAATAGACATTTGATTCTGTTGGACAGGACTGGATGCTGGAGTGCAGCAGGTACCTGGCGAGACCGAATTTCTGCTTGAGCCAGTGTGTTAATGGAGGGGATGTTGCTGCCATCAAATGTGCTCCTTCTGGTGCTTATTCTATCTCGTTCATTTTGTACAGCTAAGAGAGAAAATCACAGTATTCATTGGTCAGTTCTTTTCACTACAAGTCAGGAAATACAGTTTAAAATTTAAAGCTAATAGTATAAAAAGAAAGAAGGGGCTAAGGGGCAGAGGGGAAAGCATGGTATGACTGAGGCTATTTTTTATTCTGCACCACTTTTAAAAAGAAGGCCAAGCCTGTCATTAGAGCTCATAAAATACTGCCTTTTGAAACTTCATGATCACAGGCATGTCAGAAAGCGTTGGGTCAGTCAGTTCAACCATGCAGTATCTGTAATAGGATGGTTTTTCCATTCTCTCCAAGTTAATAAAACTGTAAGATAAGTAGAGGAAGAGTATCGCCTGTGAGATTGACGAAGTCAAGAGTATATCCACCATCAGAAGATAGGAATCACAGATTTTGAAATTTCCATTTTCTTTTCTCAAACACTAGTAGAAATGGAAAGTGAATTTATTTAGTAAAGGTGATTTTAAGCTTGCAATCTCATGATCTCTTATGAAACAATGTGCTTGGGACAGTTAACAAACAGTAATAAAGCAAAAGTTGCAGGAAGGGGTGTCTCCTGAGGAGACTAAGGTTTGAACATCAGCATTTTGGAAGGGTTAAGACATCTTAAGTATCATATCAAAAGCTTCTAGGAGAGAGCTAGATCTACTTGTTTCAGAAAGGAAAGGGAAAGTAATGTGTGTTCTTGAATTCCTTATTGAAAACTAGAGTTTATTTTATTTATTTATTTTTTAAACGTTTTATTTATTTAGTTGACAGAGAGAGAGCACAAGTAGGGGGTGTGGCAAGCAGAGGCAGAGGGAGAGGGAGAAGGAGGCTCCTCGCTGAGGGGGAGCCCAATGTGGGGCTTGATCCCAGGACCCTGGATCATGACCTGAGCTTAAGGCAGATGCTTAACTGACTGAGCCACCCAGGCTCCCTGAAAACTACATTTTAAATATAAGGAAGAGTGAGAGAGGGAGTATTACCTTGTATATTTGTCATATAAAGAATAATACAAGTCAAATATCAATGTTAGATTTTATTTATTTACTTATTTTTTAAAGATTTATTTATTTATTTTGAGAGAGAGAGAGTGAGTGAGTGTAGAAGTGGGAAGGGCAGAGGGAGGAGAGAGAATCTCAAGGAGATACCATGCTTTGGGTCTGATGTGGAACCAAAACTAAGAGTCCAAAACTAAGAGCCATCCAGGTGCCTCTCAAAGTTAGGTTTTAAAATTTAGGAGGTAAATATATCTTCAGTTAACCAAAAAGAATGAAAACAAGGCCTATAGTCCCTAAATTATTTAGATCAATGCTCTACCCTGTTCTGCTGGAGAGAAAAGATACAAAACTATTAGAATTTTTAATTAAATGATTCTTTTATTAAAGAGATGCACCAATTTCTATGCCAAAATATACTATCTACCCCATACTTACTATTAACCATTTAGTCATTAATTTGGAAGAGAAAATATTGGACTTTGCTTTTAAGAGTGAGTAGTGTTGAAGCTGGGAATGAATCATTAATATTTTATCTTAAAATCATATTTACTGGTAGCTTACTCTTTCCCCACAGAAATGGTCATTGATTTTCAGCCTAAACTGACTCATATGGAAATGCATATGTGGAGATAAAAAATTAAAATGTAAGCTATGCTTTTATGAATTTCATTTACATGATCAATCCTTAGAAACATACCAAAAGATATTGTGAATATTTGTAATCTTACTGCTATCATTTTTTTTCTTAAAGATTTTATTTATTTATTTCACAGAGAGAGAGAGATCACAAGTAGGCAGAGAGAGAGAGGAGGAAGCAGGCTCCCCACTGATCAGAGAGCCCGATGTGGGGCTCGATCCCAGGACTCTGAGAATATGACCTGAGCCAAAAGCAGAGGCTTAACCCACTGAACCACCCAGGTGCCCCACTGCTATCATTTTTTAAAGTATTTTATTTTTTTATTTGACGGAAAGAGATCACAAGTAGGCAGAGAGGCAGGCAGAGGAGGAAGCAGGCTCCCCGTTGAGCAGAGAGCCCGACTCGAGGCTTGATCCCAGGACTCTGAGATCATGACCTGAGCTGAAGGCAGAGGCTTAACCCACTGAGCCAGCCAGGCGCCCCACTGCTATCATTTTTGACATAAAACCATGTTTATATAGGATTCTATCCAACTAACCTTGGTATTATGTTAATACCGTAAATAAGAGAAATATATCTCCAAAAGTTACTTCCTAATCTATTTAGAAAAAACTAATGGTAGGAGACATAATTTAACTATTTTTGAAAGTAATTTTCTTTCAAAATCTGTAAACTTTTAAAGGAAATAGAGGACTGTGACTTCCT
Source organism: Taxidea taxus jeffersonii (assembly GCA_003697995.1). Taxonomy (NCBI): domain Eukaryota; kingdom Metazoa; phylum Chordata; class Mammalia; order Carnivora; family Mustelidae; genus Taxidea; species Taxidea taxus. Next base: position 314,866 of record ML107676.1, on the reverse strand, counting down.
TATACTTATGTAGGAGTAGTGCTGGGGTTCAAATAGAAATAGATGAAATTGATTGCAAACTATGTAATTAATCCTATAAACTACTAAATATTGCCATTAGAATTAAGTCATTTTGTAATGACAAAGTGCTTCTCCTTTGATTTTATAAACTTTATTTTGCCTTCTTTTGGAGATTGGTAATCCGAATGAAACCAATGGAATTTAGGTCTTTAAAATACTGTGACAAAGAAAAAACTAACTGTATTCAAGGTAAGTTTCGTATACTTTACATTTCTGTAGTATTTAACTTGATTTTTTTTAATGGTTTGTGAAATAGTTCTGAAAAATATTTCTTGGCATATAACAGGCATAAGCATGTGAACTGATAAGCATAAAATACTGCAGCGGTTATCTCCTGCCAAATGTCTACATGTGTTCTACAGATTTGTTTCCAAATTAACGACAGTTAGAATGTAGGATAATATAATCAGATTATTTACTATGTTTGAAATGAAATTAAGAGACAGAGTATGTAGCGCACTGTCTCTGTTCCTCAATGGAATATAAGCTCCCCGAAAGGAAGGACTCTTTTTTCTGTTATGTTCACCACTGAAGCCTTAGCATCTGGAACAGTTTTTAGAAAGAAGTGCTTAATAAATATTTGCTAAATAAATAAATCAATGAATAAAAAGTTAATATTCAATCAATGTTTATGAGATAAACAAAGATATTCAATTATTATTGACAATAAGTATGTGTTTAAAAATGATGTGTATAATTTCAACCTATTAATAGATTTTGCCATTTCTCTTTTGCATAGGGTATTGGGGTATTATTTAGATATTACTTTTCATCCCAGGTATAACACAGCAGCAGAAGTACTAGTGTCTGGAATCAGACAATCATCAAAGACTGGGTGTCAGTGTCCTGGGGTAAATTCTTAAACTTAGGGATTTAGAGATTCTCCACTGAAGAAAATTAGAATTCATGTGACAAAGTTATTGCGATTGCATGAGGATGTATGTGTATAACATATTCCATCAATAATTATCATTATTATACTATATATTACCTTCTTTTTTCATTCCTGCTCTGAAACACTTTCTTAATCGACAATATCTGCATTGATTCCTTTTGTCCTTGTCAACAACACATTGCCGACTGAACCTATAATATCAAACAAAGATATATTAGTTTGCAGAAAGCTGTTTATCAAACAAAAACAAACACACTCAAATAAACAAATAAACAGACCTTGGATATATATGGTCAAATTTGGCCCAACAGGAAGAATGTGTAAGAACAGTTACCTGTAACTTTTCCAGTCTAATGGTCAGTACATACATGGAAATACAAGCCACACTTCTCATGCAGTCTTTATAATAAAATAAAACTGAATGTTATCTGACTTTTCACCAAAATACACACTATACATTATCACTTCTATCCTGAGTTGGGAAAGCCAAACCTAGTTAAAAATCCTTGGCATGTGAATTCTAACTGCTTATTGCTAAATGATTTCAGTACAATGGAGACTATATCAGAACTTCATTCCTCTGCACTTTCATGCTTTTCTCTTTTAAATATTCTTCTATTAATTTTAAATGTGCCTCAAATGCAACTGAAATTTACTCTAACTGCCAAATTACATATCCAGAGGTGGGTGAAAACAACACTTAAAGTATGGTCTCTGCATAATTAGGTACAATCTCACAGCCACTAAAATGACTGTAATCAGGAAAAAACAAACAAACAAAAAAAAAACAGAAAATAACAAGAGTCAATGAGGACGTGGAAAAACTGGAACCCCCATACACAGCTTTTGTAATATAAAATGAGGCAGCTGCTTGGCCAAGAGCTCGGCAGTTTTTAAAGAAAAGTTAGACATTAGAGTTGGCATATGACCCAGCAATTCCACTCCTAGGTATATACACAAAAGAAATGAAAACATACGATCACACAGAGATATGCACACAAATGTCCAAACCGCCATTCATTCCTAACAGCCAAAATAAAGGGACAACCCAAAAACCCATCAGCTGATGAACAGATAGATAAAATATGGTACACCTACACAATGGATACTATTGTCTGGCAATGAATGGGAATGGAGTACTGATGAGTACTGATACATGCTACAACATGGGTGAACCCTGAAAACACATTTGAAATGAAAGAAGTCAGGCATACCTGAGAGATACTGCTGTTTTAGTTTCAGGCCACCACAATAAAGCTAGTGTCATAATTAAGTGAGTCAAATGAAATTTCTTGGTTTTCCAGTGCATGTTAAAATTATGTTTACACTATACCATAATCTACAAAGTGTGAAACAGCACAGTCTAAAATACCAATGTAATACCTTAATTAAAAATATTTTATTGCTAAAAACTGCCAACCATTATCTGAACGTTCCACGAGTTATCACTGATCACAGATCATAACAAATATAATAATAATAATGAAAAAGTTTGAAATATTGCAAGAATTACCCAACTGTGACTCACAGAAACAAAGTGAGCAAATACTGTTTGGAAAATGGCACCAAAAAACTTGCTCAACACAGGGTTGTCACAAACCTTCAATTTTTAAAAAAAAAAAGTAAATAAAAATGCAATGTCTGTAAAGGGCAGTAAAGTGAAGTGTGTTTGTAATTTAATTTATATCAAATGTCCTGAAGAAGCAAATCTATAGAAACAGAAAATGCATTAATCATTGCCTGTCATTGGAGGGGAGGGAGTTAGGGGAAATGGGGAGCGACAGCTTAAGGGTAGGAGGTCTCTTTACAGGGTGATGAAAATGTTTTAGGTTGGTTGTAGTGATGGTTGTACAACTCTATGAACATACTCAAAACCTGGATTAAACACTTAAAAAAATTAAAACATATAGTCTCTGGAATTAGATGTGAGCTTGATTTCCAGTCCACCATTCACTCCTGATGGAATGTGGGGATGTTATTTAACGTTCCCAAATTAATTTTCGGCTGTCAGATTGGAAGGACTTTCAGCAAAAAGTTGTGTGCATGTAGGGTAAATATGAATCATAGGCTTTGGAGCAAATATCAATCATATAGTAAAATAATAATGTTTCTTCCCAATTGTGTCATAAAATTACCCACATCCATATGTATTGGTATATTACTGATTATTTGTAATAATATCAATATCATTGATATTGTAGCAAAGTACATTGATGATACAATGATTGATACAATGTACTTTGTATCAGTATTACAAATATCAATTTGTAATAATTGGTATATTACTGATCATTAATGATGGGAATAAAAGAACCTATCTGGTGATCTACAAAAGAAGATAGTTCTTCTAAAAATGATGGGTAGCCACTTTGAACTGACTGAACATAAAGTCTACTATAAAAGAACTGAGCTGGAAGAGAGGTATTTTTAGGATGAGGAAAAAGAATTGTTCACTTGGGAATTCATGGCTTCAGGAGAAGGAATCCAATTACCAATAAATACAAGAGGAAACTAACATTAATGCAAAAGTTGAATAAACATATTGAGCACCTCTTGTGTACAAGATCCTAGTGTAGGGATTAAACAAAGGAATATGACCTGTCTCCTCCATTCAAGGAAACTATAATCTAACAGAGTACACATATAAGTTTACAAACTAATCAAGAAAACATGTGAGAAATATTGAAACAAGAATTTAAAGTGCTTTAAGGGAAAGCCCAACTTCAGTGGGACAGAAGAGCTAAAATAGAAATAAAATTTGTACACCTGAGGAAATGGATAAATTTGAGACCAGCAAAATCTGAGCTTAAAAAACCTTTTCTTTACATTCCTACACCTTCATTATTATAATAAGTATTTTCCAAATCGAAAATCACAGCATTTTCTTAATACCAAAATAGGTAAAGTTGCTAAGTTGACAGCAATACTCATGATGAGAAGGTGTGAGTTGTCAAACTGTACACGTGGTGGGACTATTTTTTAATTCCAAAAGTTGCTATGGGAACACTTCTTACTTACTTTTCCCATACAGGAAGGGAAGAAATCTTGAAAGCCAATGGTACTGATATTTTCTGATTCTTAAAAGTCTTTGTTGGATTTAGTTGTTTGGATCACACTATTTTTCATATATATATATATATATATATCATCTTTAACAGAACATATGACTCAAAATATATTGTTTACATGTTATTTTGTGTTTATTTTCACTGTTAATTTTGTAAAAGCACTGAATATTTGATGTAATCATAGAGAAAATGCTTTTAATGAGGGAAATCTACTGGTTTATTTTTTGTATCTAGAGCTTTAATGTATATAAAAGCAAGACTCATGTAAATACATTTTTTTGTTTATCAAGAAGATTTTAAAGTGGATGATTTACTTTTTTTTTAAAAGATTTTATTTATTTATTCGACAGAGAGACAGAGATCACAAGTAGGCAGAGAGGCAGGCAGAGAGAGAGGAGGAAGCAGGCTTCCCACTGAGCAGAGAGCCCGATGCGGGGCTCCATCCCAGGACTCTGGGATCATGACCTGAGCCGAAGGCAGAGGCTTTAACCCACTGAGCCACCCAGGTACCCGACTTTATTTTTTTTTAACTAACTTTAAGCCCTTGTGGAAAAATTACTAGAGAACATTAGTTAGATATTTGGAGAGTTATACGTTAGCTTTTTCCAGATCCCTAGAAATCAAATGACATCATATTGTGAGGGAGATTAACTTTTTCCTAAATGTCCAGTTTGTTCATAATAGAACACAGCAATTCTATACATGCTACTCATCAGTAGAGCAAACACTGATATTTTCCTGTTAACATCAGTCATTTTTTTAATAGTCCATATTTCATATAGATGTAATCTGCATTCCGGAACTGTCATTCTGAAGATTCAAGGTGGAGTATCTAATCCTAACCTGTACTACAATGTTCACTAGATATTTTTTAAGCTTACTAGAACCACGTGACATACACAATATAGTTAAATACATTTTAGACAAACATTGAATTCAATGGCAAAATTGTGGCACAAGAAAAACATTTAAAATTTTAAGACTGAAAATTAAAGCTCATTCACTGACTTTGACAAGCTACCAAAATCATCCACACTTTAATAATTGTGTTTAAAAGACTCAGGAGGGGGACACCTGGGTGGCTCCGTTGGTTAAGCGGCTGCCTTCGGCTCAGGTCATGATCCCAGCGTCCTGGGATCGAGTCCCACATCGGACTCCTTGCTCAGCAGTGAGCCTGCTTCTCCCTCTGCCTCTGCCTGCCACTCTGTCTGCCTGTGCTCTCTCTCTCTATCTGACAAATAAATAAATAAAAAATCTTAAAAAAAAAAAAAAGACTCAGGAGGTAGAGATGTTGAAAAGAAAATCAAGATGCAGAAAAACAACACACAGATTGTGAAACCATTTAAATACAGATTTAAATATGTCCATTGGTATATGAACATGTGGTAAAACAATAAGGGAACATAAAGAAAAGACAAACGCCACATTTCAGACAGTATTTACCTCTGGGAGGAAGGAGAGAAAGAGAAACCGATAGAGGAGGTGTGTTCACTAGAGGCTTCGACTATATTGGTCTACGTTGGATGATAAGTATGTGGATTTTTTTTAGAGGTTTTATAAGTCTACAATGTTTCGTAAAAAAGAACCACCTGCATACACACCCACATACCCATACTTTTAACACAGCTTACATATTTTTTTCATACAGACTTTGTTTGTATGAACATTCTGATTTCTTAAAAGATTTTATTTATTTATTTATTTATTTATTTGAGAGAGAGAGCATGAGAGAACAAGAGAGCAAGTGAGGGGATCGGGGGAGGGAGAAGGACAAGCAGACTCCATGCTGGGTGGGAAGCTGGACTCTGGGTGCAATCTCAAGACCCTGAGATCACGACCTGAGCTGAAATTAAGAGTCAGATGCTAACCGACTAAGCCACACAGGTGCTCCAAAAGCCCTGATTTTATTCCCTTACTTCTTGCACGCCATCTTGAAATGCCTCTAAAGATAACTTTCTCAAAAGGAGCATCTCAAGTACCTGCAGGAATAAACATGACTCTTGCGTATGCTGCGTCTGAAGAAGCCTTTACACCCATCACAGCTTGATGCTCCGTAATGCTTTCCCGTTGCTCGGTCCCCACATATGGCACATAGGCAGTTGACACCATTGTCTGTGGTATTCATACTTGTTGTCTCTGGAGCAGAGCTATCTGTTAAAGAAAAAGCACAGTAGTCTTCAAGTTAATACTAAGTATTTCTTATTTATATTACCCTACGAGTTATTCACAGGCTCAAAACAGTCCATTTCCTTGACCTCTTGGAGCACACTAGTGCTCTCCTTTTAACCACTGGCCACTTCTACCAGTCTCCATTCCAGTCTTCCCACACATATTTCTGAAGATTAAACTTTGGGACACCATATGTCTAAGTCCCCCCAAATATGCTCTTTCCCAGGGAAAACCCATTTGGTCCCATGATGTTAAATATCATGTGTATGAGAGAAAAATCCCCAGATTTTATCTCTAGCCCTGATGTCTTCCATGGGTATCAGTCTGAAATACCCAAATACCTTTTTAACTGCTTCACTTTAAAGTTTAATAGGAATTGCAGATTAATGTGTCAAAACAGAACTCTTTCTATTTTTCCCCTCAAATTTGTTGACTGTCCTTCAGTCTTCCCTATGTCAGTCAATGGTTCCATCCAGTACCTTGGGCCAATAACCTGGTAGTCTTCATTGGATTCTCCCTGTCATTGTTCATATCCAATCTAATACTAAGTCCATATTTGAAATACATATCAAATTCACAACTCTTCACCCTTTTAACATGGTCACTCTTATCCAATCAACTATAATCTTTTCCCTACATTACTGCAATAGCCTCTTATCTAATTTTTCTGTTTCCACCCTTGCTCCCCCACTGTTTATTACCCCAAAGTGCTCTTGGGACAAGAAATTCACATCATATTAGTCTTCTGTCCCTAACCCTCAGAAACAGAATAAAGCCTACGCATCTCAGGCTTGCTGTAAAGTCTTGTGTGTTAAACCCCCCTCCTACCTCTCTGACTCCATAACTTGGTACTAATTTCCATCCTGTTCACTGTTCAACACTGTTGCCTTTTTAACCTCCTTGGAGTTGGCAGCTTCCATCTCTGAATCTTTACATTTGCTGCTCCTTCTGCCTCAAAGGAAAGTTCTTCTTCAAGGATGTCTTTGTGTGGTGGTCTGAATTCTGCTCCAGTCTCTCACTTTCTATGAAATATTCTCTGAACACACATCTAAGAGTCACCCCTCAGCTGTCCTCCAAGTAGAATCTAGAACCCTGATTATTTTCTTAAATTACTACTTCATTTTTTAAAATTATGTACTAGTTTGTTCATTTACCACCTCTCTTTCCCTACAGAATATAAACTTCACAATGTTAGAGAACTTAGATCTAAGTTCTAACATAGTAACAACTCACTGTATCTTGAATATAAAAAGATAAAATTAAAGTCTGTCATGTGTCAATTATATTCTGTGAAAACACATATATTCTGCTTACCAATACTTCTGAGTAGACAGACATTACCATATATAATTTCATCAAGAAAAACCTTAATGAGAATATGTTTAAAGGTTAATCATGTGATGTTATGGAGTTTAACGTGAGGAATTTTTCTTTTTGGTAACATAAACAAAATTGGTATTAGAAATACGACAGAAGTGTCAGGATTGATTGTATTCTAGATTTATGGAAACAGGAAAAAAAATTCAGCTCTTGCTTCCAGTTTAATGTCATACTTACATATTGTTAACATTATTACAAAATAAGTTAGACAACACAAAAGTCAATTGTGTTGCATATTTATACTAAATCTGTCCTTATTTAGTAATATACAGTCTTTTAAAAAATCATGATTTTCTGGAGACAAATATAGTATTAAACATCTTTAATCAAATCTAAACCTAAGGAATAAAAATAGTGATTTCCTAAGATTTGCACTAAAGGTTTCTTTTAATTCTTTTTGTGCTAAAATTTCAGAATTTATCTTCTAAGAATTAAAAAAAAATCTTCCCACTAATAAGCTGTTGTTTATTATAAATATAATGAGATTAGCAGTTGTAAAACAGAGGAGCATAGCAGAACGTTGCCCTACCCTGAGTAGAAGATACATTCTGAATCCCGAACTATACCACACACACACACACACACACACACACACACTCACACACATACGTTTTTCAAAGTATACATAATTACTAGATTTGAGGTGTTCTAACAATTATAAGTAATCTTGGACAAGACTTTTACTTGGGAAAAACCTAAATACAAAGTCAACAATAAACTGTATTATATAAAGACACGAGCTCCAAACAATCCATGCCTTATTTGAAGTTAAAAAGTTACAGTAGATAAATACCAAGAGATTTGTGAGGCTAAATATTAGCTTGTCGAGTAGTAAGGTTATAATATAAGCCTTTATTTCCTTTCATACTGGGTTCAGTGCAAAAACTTATAGTAATTTTAAATGCAGTTTCTCATCAACAGCCATTGAGAACTGAAACGACAGGAGGAGGCAACCAGTGAAAGCCTCCAGCGTTCCGTATGTCATCTTAAATACCGCATAGAAAAGAACTTCACAGCCAGTCTGCCAATGGTACTTACTACTGTGATTTACAGTAAATACAGTAACTTCTGAAACTGTTCTTTTTACCTTAACTGGCCTATGACAGAATTCTGAGGTCACTTTGTTACGTGAAACTAGACTTTTAAAAAGACTCAACGTAAGTGAGTCATAACATTATTAACTTAAATTTTGTGAGGAAATGCAAAAACTCAGATACATAGTCTTAAAAACCAAGCCCTGAATTCTTCAGCAAGGAGATACAGAGCTGCCACCTGGGAAGCTCGGTTTTTACCCCTCCCATTATACCTGCTTTCTTTTATGTCTACAAGTAGATGAGAACTCACCATTTGAATTATATAGAATCTGCATAGTTTCAAACTCCAAAGTGGTGTAAGTTGGGTCCAATACTTCACTGTAATTTGCCATCTCCATGTCCAGTATCGGTTCTGATACCCTCATCATTGACTTAGAAACACACATACAAGTGCCACCACAGGCCAGCGTGTGTGATGGCTGCTGGGCTTTCAATCTGTGAGTGATAATCCAAAGTTAACTGTTACTGTTAACACTGACTTACGTGGGAGGAGCTGTAAAACTGTAAACTCCTCTGCAGGCCATATTCTGCTCATTTCTTTCTCTTTTATGGCATACGAGAGCAATTCCTTGTGATAATCTTGGAATGCTTCATGGAATCACCTTATCTGAAGTGCTTAGTGGACGAATATGATTTCCTAAATTGATTCCCAGTAGACAATAAATGATGTCATTATGTAGTTAAAAATAGAAAAGAGAATCTCTCAGGTTTCAAGTGTTTGTAACATGATTTATGCCATGCAAGGGGCTGAAATCGCATACCACATGTTCTAAAAAATGGGATTTTACTGTTACAAATCTGATGTCAAGACTATAAGTTAACACTTAACATAAGCACTTAACGATTTCAATTTTTCTTACTGTACAACAGAGCTAACTTTGTTTACGTTGGGGTAAAACATCTGTAATTTCAAATGACAGGGATTTGTGATATATTACAGTAGTAGTCTGGACATAACCCTAATATGGCTGGACATATTCTCCTTAACTATCTGTTTATGATCTGTGTCCCTTGAATGTTTGTAAACTTCCCAAGGACACAACTACTATAGTTGCTAGCACACTGTAGGCATTCTATAAAAACAGCTACATAACTAAGTTTTCATTTCTTTTTACTTCTGATGCTTATTACATTCCAGGCACTGAACTGAAACAGAATTATCCCTAACATGTGTGGAATTATCCATTCCCATCGTCAACCTCTAATACCCAGCCTCTATATAGCACCAGCATCTTTTGCACGCACGCGTGACAAGGAACATTGAGAATTTGGGGAACATTTAGAAGATAGGATTCAATGATTATGTTCTACTTCTGAGAATATGTTTATTGATTTTATCTTCCAAGAAAGAATTCCAGCCACATTTACATTACATTTCCTACATTTGTTAAAAACTATAGCAAAGTAGTATTTCTTATTCAACTTCTTAATACCATAAACCTTGTGAATATTGTGTTAGAAAATTATTACATTTTTTCATCTAGGAAGCCCAGCCTCTTAAAATATACTCAAAGCCATGTGAAGAATTTGTGAAGAAAATAGTGGAGTCATTTTAGCAACCAGACCCATTAATTAACTAAACAGTGATCACTGAATAGTTCACTTGCCTTCACATTCTGTAGCACTCCTGATTGTGAGGATCATATCTGAGGGATACATTTTGGGAACTGGTTCTCTTTAAGGAAGGCTAACTGTTATTTATTCAGTTTTTGGAGAAGTGGACAGCAAGAGAATCCTGTGGTTTTCATTCACATGAATTAGTTCTCACTTGTGAAGAAGCAACACAGACATGTTTCCTGTGTGAACCAAAGCAGGGAATTGTGCATAGCTCACAGTCTTTCTCATCTATGTGGAACTAAACAAGGCTGAGGAGTATCACCCATAAAGGTGTCCCAACAGAAGGAAAAGAAGAAAAGAGAAAGGTAGAGAGTCATTTATTTACAGAACTCAAAACACTAAGAGAAACGTGGTTACAGCTCAGGAGAACAGTGCTGTCATGGTTTATTGTTCTACTCCATCCTGTACCCTCCGGGGGTGCATCACTATTGGATCAGGGCATTGTCCTTGAAAGGGGAAGGGGCCACACTTCATCCCAGCACAGATCTTCAGGCAGTCACTAGCAATTAATCAGAGCTGGCTTTCAAGATGAAACCTGTTTCCCATCCTTGTTATTGTAAATTATTTTTTTCATTTTATAGAATAAAAACTTGAGAATTTCCAGAAGATACAGCAGATCCAAATAGCAGGCGTATCTCCTCCAGTGGGTAGTTTGTCTTCCTAATGATACTCAGATGTGGAAACACCCACAGCATCCAGTCAGGCTCAGTCTGGTGAAGAGGAAACTCTCTTTACATTTTATATTCTTGAATAAATACAAAGGACAGTAGAAGACTTCTTGTCTTAAGTGCTAGGATTGGTAATTCACTGAACTCGCTCAGCAAATAAAATAATTAAAACAGAAAATTGTGAAAATAATGTATCCATTCTTAAAAGTGTATTCAACTTAAATGTGTAAAGTGCTGCTGTTTTGCTGGCTAACCAAGACTTCTTATTCGAGTAAGTACTCACTGCTTGTGATTTCTTACTAAATTTTTTGTTTGTATAAATCTCATGCACTGCCTTTGGTGTCTAGTTTCATTTTTTTAATGGAGGAAAAAGTCAAAGCTATCAGTAAAACCTAAATGCAGAAGCCTTCTAGAATTTTATACTTTTTAAAAATACTTTATATATTTTAATCCACTTGCTTTTATCCACTTCCAAAGGATCCATTAGGTTTTTGTTGGGAAAAAAAAATCTCTTTTAACACTCAGGTTTCAGCAAATTATGCAATGTTTAACTAACTGATGATGAAATAACAAGAACAAATGACATAACCATGCTACATAACAAATACAATTGACCTCTGATAACTATATACAGTTGGTCAGATGATCAGGGGACACTGCAACACTCTTCCCAATAGCCAAGATGTAAACAATATAAATGTCCACAAATGGATGGATAGAAAAAGTGTGCCATACAATGAAATACTATTCATCCTTAAAAAGGAATAAAGTATTGATACATATTACACCATGGATAAACCTTCAAAACATTATGCTAAATAAAATAAGCCAGTCACAGAAAAAGATACTACATGATTACACCAATATGAGAAATCTATAGTCAAACTCATAGATTCAATGAGAAGAATTGTGGTTGCCAGGGGCCAGGAGGATGGAGAAACGGGGAGGGACTAATCAAAAAGTATAAAATTTCAGTTAAGCAAGATGAGTAAGCTATAGATAATCATAGCACTGTAACTGTCAATAATATTATACTGTAACTTAAAACTTTGTTAAAAGAGTAGGTTTCATGTTAAATGCTCTTATTAAATTAAAATAAAATAGATTTATGAAGAAAATCATGGGAAAATGATCAACCTTATCAGTAATCAGAAAAAATGTAAAATAGAACACTTAATGCTATTAAACAAAAAAAAGGTGCCTACTACTTAGGAAGTTAACCTACTCTTAAAACTAATTAGTATGTTCCACAAAGCGAATTCAAAACCTGAGTTAACCCAGGGAGTTGGCTAAAGGGAGATTAGAGTTCTTCTTGTATTGATTTTAACATGAGATAACTTGTTAATTACTTTCCTATGACCAATCCCTCTTCTCTACTTCCAAAATTAATTAGGCTAAATTGAGAATATTTTTATTTGCTTAAAAAGAGAGTAGGAAAAGGACAACAAGATGGATGTGAAAGAAAAGGAAAAAAAAGGAAAAGAAGAAAATGTCACAGAGAAATAATTTTAGTCATGGTTACTTTTAGATTTTTAATTATGCATCATAATCTTAGCAAGTATTGCATTCTTTAGTATTTTTTGTGTTTTTTATGCTACAGTGATTGTGGAATATTCATAACTTAGGATATGTGATTTTTGGAAACGTGCATAGCATAATTGAACAAAATAAAATTATGTAATTTAATTGTATAAACCTTAGTTACATAAAACATTTATGGTATTTGTTTGCATATTTTCACATTAAAATTCAGCTATTTTCAGGAAAAAGACAGATGGACACCACACAGGGAGTCTTTCATTATTGCTTTACCAAGTTCTTCTTATGAGCAAAATTCATTAAGGCTACATTAGATTAAAAGCTTAAGTAGTTATTAAGAGAACTGTATTAATTTTATGCCTAGGTGATATAGAAATAATTACCCTTAAATAAATGGGACTTACTAAACCCTACATTCAGCATAAATTTATGAGTACTTTTAAGCTTATTTCTAAAGGTTTATTTAATTGGGAAAAACATCAAAAATTCATGCTAATTCCTAAGACAGTAATTTATAGTAAGTAGCATATATTTGCTAAAGTAGAAATACATTAACTTAATCTAGGTCCAAAAATATAATATGTATGGTAAACTATGACCTACTGAAATCTCCCTTAACAGAGGTCACTTTGTAGTATACGTTCTGTAAGCTGAGCAAAATTTTGCTGTTCTTTAGGGTGGTATCATGGTTTGTAGTCCAAGATGTGCCTTATTAGCCCCAGTTTAGGGCAGTTTACACTAGAGAGAAAAACACTATTAGTTGTAGATAAAAGGTCAATATTAAAAGGCATAACTATTATTCCTGGAAAATGTTTCTCTCAGAGCAATGGTTTTATAAACCGGTATGTGAGATATTTATTTAAATTTCTTTAGAGCAACATAAGATGAAAACTATATGGTGTTAAAGAAGACAAGAACTCAGTTCACTATTGACTATCCAAGATAATAGCAGAAACATTTCTATCTTATCTGTAAGACTATTAAGCCTGTTAAATTGTTCTATATTTCATATTTCATTTAATCATTCCTTCATAGCATGTTTTAAAACAGAAAACAGGCTAATAAAAATCAAGGTTGGGGGACGCCTGGGTGGCTCAGTTGGTTAAGCGGCTGCCTTCGGCTCAGGTCATGATCCCAGCCTCCTGGGATCGAGTCCCACATCGGGCTCCTTGCTTGGCGGGGAGCCTGTTTCTCCTTCTGCCTCTGCCTGCCACTCTGTCTGCCTGTGCTCGTTCGCTCTCTCTCTGACAAATAAATAAATAAAATCTTAAAAAAAAAAATCAAGGTTATTTTCATAAAAATGATTTGTATTTTTATTAACGTGTTTTCTAATTTAAATTATGGAACATAATTTTCACAAAAATAATCTGGAATGTTAATATCAATATTAAAACATTTCATTTTAAAGTTAGAGTTAATAAACTTCTTTCTGTAATCTGGTTTCTTTGAGGTTAATTTTCCTAACCAAAAATACCATATTAACCCCAAAAGCACATTAGTAGTTTCTTTTGTTTCCATACTCTACCTTTTCAAGTATGAAGATTAAATAAATGTGATCCCTAAAAGTTAAATGAAGAAGAAAAACTATCCACATCAGTGGATAGTTTTCAATGTAAGGAAACCATTAAGTGAAGAATTAAGTACTCATCTAAAGCAAAACTACCTTTCACTTTTCAAAAATCACTTCATTAAAAAAAAATCACTATTTTCCTTGCTGCCACTGTCTTGACCTAACCATCATTCCTTTTGAAATAGAAATTTTGTCTCTCCTCACACTTTAATGAAGGAAACAAGCATATTAAAAAATTAAAACAAACAAAAATAGACATTTTAATCTTCAAAGCAAGTTGCTATTACTGACATGCAAAGAAAGAAGTTTGGCACTGGCTGTAACGATGGGATTCTATTTTCAAAGAGCTTCATAAATCCTTTCTTAAAGTCCAGATTATATAGCATTTTTATATAAACCAAAACAATTTTCCTTGTTCTTTTTTTCTTTCTTCTTATGTCTGATGATCATGCAATGATCAGAAGGACCACATGACTTGCCTAATCAGGCATTCCCAACATTAAAAAATGTCCATTATTATTATTTTTGGAACACACCGCTACTCTAAAATTGATGAAAAATTTTAACACTTCAACTGAGCTTCTATAGATTTTGTTTACATATTGTTATAATTCTCTGTGAATAATTCTAATTATCCGTAGCTCACTGTTCAATTTACATTGCTTTTTAATGCATGACTATAGCCCAAGGAAGCAATTGTAAATCTTTATTTTAGATTCACCATTTATCTGACCAATGCAAATAACTCCCATCACTACTAAAAAGTACCATTTTATAGTAAAATCTAAGTGCACTGCACAGAGATAAACAGCACCTTGTGAAATAGCTGAATTTGTTTATAAAAATATGTTACTAATCTTTATAATATGCATGATGTCTCAACTATTCATATTACTTCCCATTTTCTCATTAAAAGATCAGATTATTATTTAAAAGCAGTTTTATAAATAAATGTAAAGCGTGAAACTAAAGAGGAGTAGAGACTGTATTAGCATGAAATCAGTTACTGTTAGGATAGACCAAGGGGGACTGCACAGCCCAGACATAAATGTAACCAAGAAAACATTCTGAAGAACAGGGGAGAAGTGATAGGAGAAATCTGCATATATTAAACCTGCCTTCAAGGTCAGTTGCCTTGTGATTCAAAACAGACTCTCCTTTTCAGGAGATAAGGAGCTGATTAGTACTAAATTATTAACTGAAATATAGATTATACTGGTAAGGAAAATTAAAAAAAGTCTGGATATAAGGGACGTTAGGATTCGACAGTCACTTATTTCTGCATTGCCTTTTTACAATGGGTATTACCATTGTTGCCACTGCAAACTCAGCGAAGTTAGAATATTCAAGATTGTGGTGGCACTCTGATACCAAAGTTGCTGCATTATGCAAAATGAAGAGAAGGAAGTTCTCAGTTTGAGCCAGTACCTATTTCCAAGATGTTCTGAAGAGGTATAATATTTAATAAAAATAGCAGCAGTTTTACTACGCTGAGTGCAGTTAGATTTGAACATTTTGAATAAATGTATTGTGACTGTAAATTTAGTATCTGGGAGCCAAATCTATCCACCCAGATATCCCTACATCCACCCATCTATCCATCCACCCCTACCTACATAAATACATAAGAGTTACTGTTTTTTTCATTCAAAAAATGTAGTAACACACCATACACATATAAGTAAATGCTCAACATTCCTCCTTAAAGCTTTTTTTTTATATACACAGGAAGAACAACATATTAATGTGACATTTAATTTAGAGAAAACTAATACTTGCCTCTCCATTTAATAAAGGTAGTTATACGACTGACTTAATTGAAATGTTAAATTTATTTCACCTCCTTTTAGATAGATTTCTTTTTGAAAAAAGCAATTGTTTTTTTGAAAATACCATAATGAAGTGTTCCTTTTGGAATAAAAACACAGGACCAAATTAAAATGATATTAACAGGTAAGCTTGTGACGTTTGGCAAAGTATTATTTCAAAATTAAAGTAACAGGCTATTATCACTCTCAAGTAAGTAATTTGTAATTGTTTAATGTTTAACTTATACATTAGGCCAGTGATTCAGAAATTTTGCTGCACATTAAACATTGGAAAAGTTTTAAAGACCACAAGGCCCAAGTTGCATCATATGCTAATTAAATTAGAACGTAGGATGGAGTCAGGTATCAGAGTTTTCAAAGATTTGTAGGTGATTCCAATGTGCAAGAAAGTCTAGAAACCACTGCTTTCAGCTGTAAGTTACTCTTTATTCACTATTCATACAAGTTACTCTTTATTCATTATTGTATCTCTAGGGCCTAGATAGTGTCTGCCACATGGTGAACACTCCCCAAATACTTACTGAATGTATTAAAATACATATGTGAATAATTACCTTTGAGACAGGAGAGCATTTACATTGAAGACGTAAGTACATTTTGTATGCCAAGCACTTTTCTAGTCACTAAGTATTTTTACATGAACAAAGAAAATCCCTGCCCTCATGAAACTTATAATCACATAATAATAATAGTAATAATTTATATCTTTATAAAGAAATGAATAATTAAAACCACTTTCCACTGGATCCACAAAGTTGGACTGAAAAATGTAAATCTGTTTACCTGGTTTGCAGGTAAACAGAAAGAGGCATAAGCCCTCCTATTCACTGATTCCTCAATGACTGTCTTATTTTACACAGTTGTTTTCTCTTAGGAATTTCAGAGGGACAATACTGCAAAAAAACTGAATTGGCAAATAGAACCTCTGCTCCTAGGAGAAAGAGAGGGTTAAGTTCCTGTGAGCCTCTGACCAGACTTTTATCAACCAATTTGCAACCTTGCTTTATGTGGGTTTCTGTTTTAAGATTCTTCATATTAAAAAAAAAAAAAAAAAAAAAAAGACTCCTCATATTCATTAACATTGAACTCGCAGCCAACAGCATTATTAACTCATGCCTAAATGAAGCTTATCTAAAATATATTTTTTCAGGGACGCCTGGGTGGCTCAGTGGTTAAAGCCTCTGCCTTCGGCTCAGGTCAACTTCCCAGAGTCCTGGGATCGAGCCCCACATCGGGCTCTCTGCTCAGTGGGGAGCCTGCTTCCTCCTCTCTCTCTGCCTGCTCTCTGCCTACTTGTGATCTCTGTCTCTCTGTCAAAAAAAGAAAAAAAAAAAAAAGAACTTTAAAATATATTTTTTCAGAGTTCTTGCAATTAGGAATACTAGACAGTACTTTAGTACTACACTTAGGGGTCATTTTAAATAGCAAAATCACCAAACAAAACAAACCAAACCAAAACACCACACACACAAATGAGAAAAACATGGCATTAAATATGTTGTGAAAAGGACATTTACTGGTACGAGAGCTGAAAGAAGAAGGCAGAGCATTGCCTTGCATGATCTCAACTGGGCACACGCTTATTGAGCAACTTTTCACCAGTCAGCAGATCCAAGAATGACTGCAAATGGACCTTGAGTACTGATTTTGAGGTTAGAAATATACTGTAGTAAGTAGGCATATTTGCAATCACGGAACCTGCAAATAATGAAGATCCACTACACACATGTATATGCATTACTGAGATTTTCAATATGCAATAAAAAGAAAGCTATTCATTGGCTGTGTAACATATTAATTATACATTGAAACAAAGAAAATTTCCTGAGAATTACAAAGTTCTTTGTAGTCTTTCAAATATATATATATATATAGTTCTTAAATTAAATTTTTAAAAAGCTATTGACTATGTTTCTGTTATAAGTATGTGTGCTTAAATGTAAGGAAACAATTGATATGTATTAATAAATCCTTTCTCTTTTAGGTTTGTCCATTTTTGTTGATATAATCTCTTAATGTTTGTTATTTGATACAAGAAATCAAACAATAACCTTTCAATTCTAGGACCTTAAAAGTAAAAACCCTAATTCTAAATCTTTAGTAAAAAAAAAAAAAAAAGAAATCAGCCAGATGCACGTGGGTGGCATAGTCGGTTAAGTGTCCGACCCTTGGTTTTGGCTCAGGTCGAGCCCACAGTCAGGGTCCATGCTCAGCTTGGAGTTTACTCAACTGTTTCTCTCCCTCTCCTTTGTGCCCTTGCCCCCAAATAAATAGATAAATCTTTTTTAAAAAGTCAGCCAATAATTTCACTGTGATATTGGATTATGATAGTAAATGGGATGTTCAGGTAAATACTGTTACACTAACATTAATGAGGGCAATTTCACTTTTCAGTGATTAATATACATTATGATAGCAGAAATATTTTCTTCTAACTGTTCTCCCTTCAGCTGTGGAAAAGAAAATGAAAAAGAACAACCAAATTAAGGTTAGAAATATGGACCTCTGGAGAAATTTAAACCACAAATATATATAAAATTTAAATAAATGAGTATTTGTATCAGAATACTGGAGGCAAAAATTGTTTTGATTAAGTGTTAATAGCACATCATAATAATTTTTATGGTATTACCACTGTATTTTAAAATGAGTAAAAGTGTTAAGAGCACATCATAATAATTTTTATGGTATTACCACTATATTTTAAAATGAGTAAAAATTAATATCAAATAGGAAAAACTATACAGTAAAACTATATAGTATCTGATCTATTTTTCACAGAGCTGCAGCTTATACAGTTTTGATAGAACTCTTGAAGAGAAATAAATTTCTAGAAACACACTGTCAAGGCTTGGACAGGGCCCAGAAGGGGCTCAGACAAGCCCTTTGAAATTGAAGTTTCATTAGCTTCCCTTGAAATCTAACCCCGACTTACCAAATACAAGAACTGTTTTTATTTAAAATTATATTATCCCGATTTCCCCTTTACCTGTGGGGTAACTCCCTCTTTTTTCTCTTCCTTATCTATCCTAGGTGTTCATTTTTTAGCTTGCTGCTCTTCTATTTTCTTTTGGAATCTCATGCATTTAAATTGACCATCACTATTTAGAAATGTAATTCTAAATTTAAAAAAAAATTATTAATTATTTTTATTAACATGCAATGTATTATTTGCCCCAGGGGTACAGGTCTGTGAATCGTCAGGCTTACACACTTCACAGCACTCACCATATCCAAATTTTTATTACAATGATTACTCCACTGCAAAATGTAATTTTATATCCTCAGTGTTAAGTAAATTCTATGCCAACCATGGGCATAAAGCTCATGACCCTGAGATCAATAGTCACATTCTCTACCAACTGAGCCAGACAGTTTTTGATTAATCCTTTTCACCTTAGAAAGCTTTCAGTCATATACAGTGAGTTTTCCACAGTATTATAAGTGGGGACCAAAAACTTCAATCTGGTTACTGTGAAGTTAAAAGAATGACCCAGGTGAGTCTACAGAACTAGCTGGTTTAGAGGTGAAATGCCAGGTGGCTCCATCCAAGCCTTTCCAGGTTTCAGAGGTAGTCTGGACATGATAACATTTGTCCATTAAGGGTAAAATATTACTGGAGCAGATTCTGGATATTGTCACTGGTTAGAATTACATCAAGAATGTCAGAATTGCCAAAAAATATTATCCCCAAACTCTTATTATTGTGAAACAGGTCATTGCACATGATATACATATACCCAGATATACATATACACATAAAGTTTTATATATAAAGTGGAACCATTTACTTAGAGCAAACAAAAAGCTTTCCTTTCTGATTTTCCTGACTTTATCTTGGTACTCAAAGAAGATTCACATAGATACAGCTCTACTTCTTTATTTACTGCTCATCACTGGGGTCCAGAATATTGGGACAATTAGTTTATTATATATCTAGCAATGGGATCAATGTGTTTTATTTGTATAATTGAGGGAAGAAGAAAATGAATTTTTTTTTCCTATAAAAAGAAGCCATTGCAGTAATGGGACTTGGGGCTACTTGGAGAGCCTATCAGAAAATGATGAAGATAAAATGTTCAAATCCTTGATTCTAGAAGGCTGAATTAACATCTAGGAAAAGCATGAGGGAGAAGAAATTCATCATCCTGTGGATTCAAGGAGGTTACTTATTCTTTTGCATCTTTGACAGAAAGCTGGAATTCAAATCAGGTCTTTCTGGTACCAAAGGCTTTCCCGTTTTTTACGTCATCTGTTTTGTGTTCTTCTTCAATTCACTTTGTCTACTTCTTTGAAGAGAAGAACCAAACTCCAGTGGAAACATTTCCATTATATAGGCATGGCATAATTCCAGTTTTACATTAACTTATACGAAGTATCATCAGTGAAAAAAAAAAAAAAAGAAATATCACTTTTGAAACAACACTTCACTAAAATTTAGGAAAATTACCTAAAATTAGGAAAAAAAAATTAGGAAAATTATCAAACTATAGCAGTGGTTCTCAGTGAAGGGTAATTTTGCCAGGCCAGGAAAGATCTGAAGATGTCTGGAGACATTTTAGGCTGTGACAGCTGGGAGAGAAAGAAGGGGGAGTGATACTGGTACCTAGTGCGTACAGAGATCCTACAAATCCCTGACAATGACAGAGTGCTGATGGCTCAGAGCAAAGAATTAGTAGGTCAAATGGCAGTCATGCTAAGGTTGGGAAATCTCAACCTATACTTGGGTTGTGTCCTCATTTAAAATTAAAGGTATTTTAAATGAGAATCAACAGTAATAATGTATTTAAGCATTCTGAAAATTACAAGGCTCAACCATGATAATATGCTTGAGCTTTTTGGAAATTATAAAAGAACTGTTCAATCATTATTTATTTATTTAAACTTATTATTAGAAAATAAATGTTCATATAAATATATTGTGGTATGCCTATATAGACACAGCCTCTTATGCATCATCATAATCCCAGTATCTCCATAGTCTGGTAGTAATACATACATAAAAAGTTTGTTTAATAGGGGCACCTGGGTGGCTGAGATGGTTAATTATCTGCTTGCCACACAGGTCATGATCTCTGGGTCCCAGGATTGAGCCCTGCCTCGGGATCCCTGCTCAGCAGGGACTCTGCTTCTCTCTGTCCCTCTCCCTCTCCCCGCAGCTTGTGCTACCTCTCTCTCAAATGAATAGAGAACACCTTATAAAAATAGTTTGTTTAATAAGTGAACTAATATACTAGCATAGCAACTGTACCTCCTAGGCAGAATCTTTTACAAAGAAGTCTAACAAATACAGCTTATTTTTTTTTTCCATTGAAAAAGAGCTTTGTTGCCTCCAAAGTCAATTTTAATAACCAATTACTGGGAAGGGAGATATACAACAGCAGGAGATAGAAGTGAACTATAACTTTATAATAAATATACAACAGACCTTTTAAAAGGCAGTTTTCATTCAAAAGATAATGATTGTGTGTTTTAATGTTGCTAAAAATAGGCTTCTAATATACTCTTTTTGAATTTTCTATTTGTGTGTTTTCTCAAGTGCACTGTCAGCCGGATAGTCACTTACACTCAGTTTTCTGTAATATCTTTGCTGTTTTAGCTGTCAGGTCTTACATTCTAAAGTTTGGCAATCTCATCTTTTCTCATAATTGCAACTATATATATATGTGTGTGTGTGTGTGTATGAATATACACAATATATAAACATATAGATATAGATAAGAATAGGCAGAGACAGACAGAGATAGAGTCAGACTAACACAGGCCTGTTCCCTCATCCAGCCTCATCTTGGTTGTCTCTCAGGAAGGCTGAACTCAACATGCCCTAAATGGAAATTGTCTTCACAAATTACCTATATACTCCTGAGTCCAGTCTACTTCTTCAGCATTCTCTTACCCTATAAATGGCACGCACCATCATCAGCTCAGAAGCCAAAAATAAAATACTAAGTTTTACCAAGTTCTCTCCTTCTTCCCAGATCTTCATCTACTCAATCATCAATTCCTATCACATTTACTTCAAAATCAGCTATTGAAGCCATTCAACTTCATTCTATCCTTGCTATGCTAATGGTCATGGAAGTATGTAGCCTAGAGAATCTGCTCTGGGAGGCACAGTTACTCACTAATGGCCACAGCGGCTGCCCCTCTGAATCTTCTATAATGATGCCTAGTTGAGGTTGTGTTCCCAGTGACCACTGTTTTACACCATACACAAAAATTAACTCAACACCAATGAAAGACTTGAACATAAGACCATAAAGCTCCTCAAAGAAAACACAGACAATGAGCTTCTTGACATAGGTCTTGGTGATGATTTTGCTAGAAGCAAAAGCAATGAAAGCAAAAATAAACAAGTGGGACCATTTCAAACTAAAAAATTCTGCACAACAGAGGAAACTACCAAGAAAATGAAAAGGCAATCTATTGAATGGGAGAAAATATTTGCACCGTAACTGTGCCTCCCAGAGCATACATCTGATAAGGGGCTAATACTCAAAATGTATAAAGAACTCATGAAATTCAATAATGAAAAACAAACAATCCAATAAAAAAATGGGCAAATGATCTGAAAAAACACTTTTCAAAGAAGGCATAGAGAGGGCCAACAAGTGAATGAAAAGACGGTCAACCTCATTAATCATCAGAGAAATGCAAATCAAAACCGCAATAAGCTATCAGATCAGATATGTTAGAATGGCTATTATCAAAAAGACAAGAAATAACAAGTGTTGGTGATTATGTGGAGAAAAGGAAACCTTTGTGCACTGTTGGTAGAAATGTAAATTTGTATAGCCACTTTGGAAAATGGCATGAAGGTTTCTCAAAAAAATTAAAAACAGAACTATTACATCATCCAACAATTCCACTTCTGGATATTTATCCAAAGAAAATAAAAAAACTAATCTGAAAAAGAGATACACAATCCTAGGTTCACTGCAGCATTATCTACAATCGCCAAGATATGGAAACAACTTAAATGTCCATTGATAGATAAATGGATAAGGAAATTGTCAGATATATAGGATCCAACAGTACATTAAAAGGATTATTCACCACGACCAAGTGGGATTTATTCTAGGGCAGCAGGGTTGGTTCAACATCTGCAAATCAATCAATGTGATACAATACATTAACAAAAGAAAGAACAAGAACAATATGGTACTCTCAATAGATGCTGAAAAAGCATTTGACAAAGTACAACATCCCTTCCTATCAAAACTCTTCAAAGTGTAGGGATAGAAGGCACATACCGCAATATTATCAAAACCATCTATGAAAAACCCACGGCAAGTATCATTCTCAATGGAGAAAAACTGAGAGCTTTTCCGTTAAGGTCAGGAACACGGCAGGGATGTCTGTTATCACCACTACTATTCAACATAGTACTAGAAGTCCTATCCTCAGCAACCAGACAACAAAAAGAAAGGCATCCAAATCGGCAAAGAAGAAGCCAAACTATCGCTCTTTGCAGATGATATGATACTATATGTGGAAAACCCAAAAGGCTCCACTCCAAAACTGCTAGAGCTTGTACAGGAATTCAGTAAAGTGTCAGGATATAAAATCAATGCACAGAAATCAGTTGCATTTCTTTACACCAACAACAAGACAGAAGAAAGAGAAATTAAGGAGTCAATCCCATTTACAATTACACCCCAAACCATAAGATACCTAGGAATAAACCTCACCAAAGAGGCAAAGAATCTATACTCAGAGAACTATAAAGTACTCAGGAAAGAAATTGAGGAAGACACAGAGAAATGGAAAAATGTTCCATGCTCATGGATTGGAAGAATAAATATTGTGAAAATGTCTATGCTACCTAAAGCTATCTACACATTTAATGCAATGCCTATCAAAATCCCATCCAATTTTTTCAAAGAAATGGAACAAATAATCCTAAAATTTATATGGAACCAGGAAAGACCTCGAATAGCCAAAGGAATATTGAAGAAGAAAACCAAAGTTGGTGGCATCACAATTCCAGACTTCAAGCTCTATTACAAAGCTGTCATCATCAAGACAGTATGGTACTGGCACAAAAACAGACACATAGATCAATGGAACAGATTAGAGAGCCCAGAAATAGACCCTCAACTCTATGGTCAACTAATCTTCGACAAAGCAGGAAAGAATATCCAATGGAAACAAGACAGCCTCTTCAACAAATGGTGTTGGGAAAATTGGACAGCCACATGTAGAAAAATGAAATTGGACCATTTCCTTACACCACACACGAAAATAGACTCAAAATGGATGAAGGACCTCAATGTGAGAAAGGAATCCATCAAAATCCTTGAGGAGAACACAGGCAGCAACCTCTTAGACCTCAGCCGCAGCAACTTCTTCCTAGGAACAATGCCAAAGGCAAGGGAAGCAAGGGAAAAAATGAACTATTGGGACTTCATCAAGATCAAAAGCTTTTGCACAGCAAAGGAAACAGTCAACAAAACCAAAAGACAACTGACAGAGTGGGAAAAGATATTTGCAAACAACATATCAGATAAAGGGCTAGTACCCAAAATCTACAAAGAGCTTAGCAAACTCAACACCCAAAGAACAAATAATCCAATCAAGAAATGGGCAGAGGACATGAACAGACATTTCTGCAAAGAAGACATCCAGATGGCCAACAGACACATGAAAAAGTGCTCCACATCACTGGGCATCAGGGAAATATAAATCAAAACCCCAATGAGATACCACCTCACACCAGTCAGAATGGCTAAAATGAACAAGTCAGGAAATGACAGATGCTGGCGAGGATGTGGAAAAAGGGGAACTCTCCTACACTGTTGGTGGGAATGCAAGCTGGTGCAACCACTCTGGAAAACAGCATGGAGGTTCCTCAAAAAATTGAAAATAGAGCTACCTTATGACCCAGCAATTGCACTACTGGGTAATTACCCTAAAGATACAAACGTAGTGATCTGAAGGGGCACGTGTACCTGAATGTTTATAGCAGCAATGTCCACAATAGCCAAGTTATGGAAAGAACCTAGATGTCCATCAACAGATGAATGGGTAAAGAAGAGGTGGTATATATATACAATGAAATACTATGCAGCCATCAAAAAAATGAAATCTTACCATTTGCGACGACATGGATGGAACTAGAGCGTATTATGCTTAGCGAAATAAGTCAACTGGAGAAAGACAACTATCACATGATCTCCCTGATATGAGGAAGTGGAGATGCAATGGGGGTGGGGGTTAAGGTGGTAGGAAAAGAAAAAATGAAACAAGATGGGATGGGGAGGGAGACAAACCAAAAGCGACTCTTAGTGTCATAAAACAAACTGAGGTGGGTGGGGGGGAGAGGGGTTGGGAGAGGGGTTGGGAGAGGGTGGTGGGGTTATATTATATGTTTACATAAAAAAGCATAAAAAAAAGAAATTGTCAGATATATATATAACAAATAAAAAATATAAAATAAAATATTATTCAGCCATAAAAAAGGAACAAAACCTGCCATTTGTGAGGGCATTATGCTAAGTGAAATGAGTCAGACAGAGAATGACAAATACAGTATGTTCTCTCCTATATGCAGAATCTAAAAAATGAAACAAAACAAACAAAAGACCAAGCTCATAGATATAGAAAAGAAACTAGTGGTTGCCATTGGCAGGGGGTTGGAGAAATGGGGGAAACTGTTCTGTTTTTATTTTGTTTCAGGTTAAATAAATTAAAATTTTAAGAAGTCTTCAATGATTTCCTACTGCTGTTAAAATGGAGTCACATTCCTCTACATGGATTACAAGACACTTAAAACTCAGTGCTGGTCTTCCTCCTCAACTTCATCTTTTTTCACTCCCCCCACCCCCTGTAGGCTTCAGTATTAACGGACTTCCTCAGTTCAGGTATTGTCTCCATGCCTATTTACATGGTTACAGCTTCCCTGTTTCCCTCAGCACACTGTTCTTCCAGTATAAGATCAACATTTGTTATTGTAATTACTTTGGGTTGTGTTTTCAGCAAGACTCCAAGCTCTTGGAAAACTGGTACTTTTGTCCTCTTACAGCTGTATAAGTAATACCTGAAAAAATGGGTTTTCAATAAATAATTTTTAAATAGTTAAATAATTTTAAACCTAGAAAATTCTTCGAGAGTTAAAACTGTTTTGAAGTTATGAAGGTATCTTTTTTATTTAACTATTTAATATATTTTATTAACTATTTTTTAATTTGTTTTTATTTAACTATTTTATTTAGCTACTTTTTATTTAACGATTTAGTATATGTGCTGCCGAAGCGAGCACTTATTTAATGATTTAATATATTTAGAATATTGGGGGATATGGTATAGGATGGGGATCTAACTTCCTTTCAGTTTGGATTTAAATAAACATTTTTATATGGGCGCCTGGGTGGCTCAGTGGGTTAAAGCCTCTGCCTTTGGCTCAGGTCATGATCCTAGGGTCCTGGGATTGAGCCCCACAGCCTACCTGTGGTCTCTTTCTCTGTCAAATAAATAAATAAAATCTTTAAAAAAAAACCCACTTTTTTATATATGTATGCTAATTTATATAAGAAATATGCAATTCAAATTTTATATATACACATATATATGTACACACACATACATACACAGAGTAAATCTCTGTGAAAAATATATCCTATCTGAATTTATATTTGGCTCCAAATGGCTCCAGCCCTCTCTCTCGCCCTCACTTCTCAAACAGTGTCTGAAAATTCTTTCTGGGGAGGGAAGGTAGCATAGATCTTCTACCCTAACCTTCTTACTTACCACAGGAGAATGAATTTTCTTACCTATACATGAGAGTTTCCCTCTGGTCTCTCCATTTGTTACAATATTCTCTCTGTATATCCCTACCACTAACACCATCACTGTAGCCTAATAATAATATTGTTCAACATCAATATGGTTAGTTCCCCATTCATTTTTGTCCTTTTTTTTTCAAAACCACTATCTCATTCTGTTTATAATGTTAAAATTAACTTTAGACTCCTTTTGACAATTTTTATCCAAACTGTAAATCAATTCAAAATATAAAGCTTCTTTATATTTTAGTTGTCTTACCCCAAAACCTGGTAATCCCATTTTTTACTTATTATGTTTTATATGAAAGCACTTAAATATATAATTATTTTACACTTGACACATCTCTGTTCACAATTATTTCCAAATACCATGTATCTTAAAAACGTATTACCAAATTTTAATGGAATTAGGCAATACTTTTTGAACCAGTTTGAAATTTTATTAAAAACATTAGTTTTATAAAATATACTTGTAAAATGACAATACTTATCACTTTCCTTGTATTTTTAATTATGAGAATCTTATAAGATTGATCATAAAAAAGCACATTTTATAATCTATGTAAATTAAAATTTAAAAGTCAATTCTTCTGCTTCCCAATTTCACTCCCCAGTGATAGAATTATAAAGACAAAGACTGTAATAAAATAGGTAAGAAGGCAAGTGATGGGTTATACATAAAAATAGGTAATTATTTATCATTTCTATAGATCATCTGTATATAAATAAATTAAACATATATTTCATGACCACTCATTCTCCTATACAACATACATATATACATGTAGAATTTTCTATACATGTAAGCATTTCATATGCCTACAGAAATTTTTAGCCCAGTTAAAACTGTAATGTGCAACCATCAAGACATGAATATAATTCCACATTGATACATGGAGACCTATCTCATTTTTAATCACCAAATAAAATTATTTTTGCCCAAAAGATATCTCAGTGGTTCCCATCTAAGCTCCTGTGTGGCCTTGCATTCTATCAAAAAATTGGCAAAACTGAATGGGGAAAATAATCCTTGCAGATTATCTCTTGATATTATATAAGCGGAGAAAAGTCAAATGTGGAAAAAAACAGTACACAAGCAGCATATTCGGAAAATATTTAGCAACTATAATTGTTAGCGAGCCAGTTCAATCACAAAACCTACTAAACTTGGAATTAAAAAGGAGGTCAAAGGGAATGATATTCTAGTAATCAAGATATATGCTCCCTTGTAGGAATTAAAGGATATGAGAATGAGGTGGCTTGTTAATTATTTTCTCTGATTAGGTTACCTATTTATCCCCATGTGCATTTAAATATTAATCAGAGATCCACTTTAGTACAGTGTTATTCAAAAGGATAAAATGAGGGAAGAGTTCAAGTACAAGATAAACAGGCACTTAAAATGGAAGATAAGAGTTCCCTGTGTGCAGAATCTAGTATTTAATAACCACTAAAGGTGCTTGTAAAGCTTATGATAGATTTTATTTTTGCTATCTTTAACTTTTATATTTATAAAATTAGTATTTGTTTGAACTTCCAAACTCAGATTTTTATATAAAAATCACTGAATCTACTTTCAGACCTATTTAACATTCAGGCTACACAGTTTTTAATACATTAAAAGATATGTATGCTGTGGTAGAAAGAAAGGGCACAACTGCCTGTAATAGATACCTAATCTTGAATTACTTACATAATCACTTTTAAAAGCAGCTTCACATTTTTAAAATGCAGAACACTTTCATTTTCATTAAGAAAAATCACTAAACTAACCAATTTGAAAAGTGCAATTTTACCTCCAAGAGGTAAAACTCTGGGGATGTCTATTCCCAATTAAAAAAAATAATAATTAAAATGCACCGTGTTAGTTATTATAAACAGACTGTCAAGGGTCATTCCACTTAAATCATTGAGGAGTAAGCAGAGTTAATTATTTAGAGTCTGTGTATCTACAAAATATTTAAAATGTAACAGAGTTAAATGAATTCATCACATTCTTCTTCAGATGATTTTTAAATTAGTCTAACATGTGGCAAGAATCCCCAAATACATATATCTGCAACTCTTGTATCATGTACCTTCTGCAACCCTTCTATTATGGAGATTGCAATATAATTCTCTCCAGCATAAGGCATGTCTGTGTTTGTTTATGAGTAACAGGACAGAGCAACATACTCAAAAAGACTGCAAGGTAAAATAATGCTCTTACATATTTTGCTTTAACTTTGTATTTTAGTGAATGAATATAATTTCAAACCATGGTTTTTGAGTTCCAAACTTCTGAAACTTTGGACTACTTATCTTGTGCTGAAAAAAGGGATTAAAGAATTAGAGAAAAAGAGAAGCCAACTCATGGTGGACTATAGATAATCCTAAATTCATTTGGAAATTCCAAAGGTGTATTTGGGAGCAAGAAATGGGTAGTATAAATCAATCAGAAAGAATCAGGTAGCATGGAGCTTAGAGACATCTAAGACTAACCCTTCATTTGTGCTTGGAAACAAAAAGGTTAAGTCACTGACTGTCAAAGGTTCACCAGTAAGTTAGCAGAAGAATCGGATTTAGCAATCAGTAACCACATCAAATATTTAGCTGGTAAAATCAGTACACCCCCAAACTAACATCTTTTTAGAAAATGTCACTCTACAAAAACAGAGAACTTCTTTCTAATTTTGTTTTTTTTGTTCCAAGTTTTTATTTAAATTCTAATTCCTTCTTTCTAAATCCTAATAAGCTACCAATAAAATCCTCTGGAAAGAAAATTACTCAGTGATAATCACAGTAAGTCTTAAGCATTGATTATATCCCAGATTCTGATAAAATTTCTATAACTTTCATCAGTGAATGGAATTACAGAATATCTACCCTTCTTTCCACTCATAGCCCACCAAATATAATTGGTGTAATTCAAAACTACATTATAGAGTCTGGCAGAGAAGAGACTCAAACTGGCTTCCACAATTCATAATTCACTGTATAAAATCTCAGGATTATTTAAATGTAAGTAATAAGACATCATTTAAGTTTGTAATAGAAATATCAAGAACCTAATAAATAAACAGTCATCAGGAGAACATAAATAGACAATTTAGACAAAGGGAAATGTAAATAGATAACCAATAAATGGGAAAATGCCCAAATTTGGTAATATTCAAAGGACATTCATCTCAAAATACAATTTTATGCCTAGTAAATTAGCTTATTTGGTAAATGACACTATATGCTGCAGATAACCAATATGACTCATACAATGCTGATAACAATGTAAACTGCCTTCCCCCAAATGTGTATATGCATATTAACATGTATATATCAAAAGTTATTAAAATGCTTATAACTTTGCCCTAATAATGCCAGTTCTAAGAATGTGTCTTTCTTGAGATTTGATAACCAGGACTACCCTGCACTTATTATTATTATTATTATTATTATTATTATGTTCAATTAGCCAGCATATAGTACATCATTAGTTTTTCATGTAGTGTTTGTAGTGTTCTATGACTCATTAGTTGTCTATAACACCGAGTGCTTATCACTGCACTGGTATTTTAAAAGCAGAAATGCTGGGCGCCTGGGTGGCTCAGTGGGTTAAAGCCTCTGCCTTCAGCTCAGGTCATAATCCCAGGGTCCTGGGATCGAGGCCCGCATCGGGCTCTCTGCTCCGTGGGGAGCCTGCTTCCTCCTCTCTCTCTGCCTGCTTGTGATCTCTGTCTATCAAATAAATAAATAAAAATCTTAAAAAAAAAAAAAAAGCAGAAATGCTATTGTTTAATATAAAGAATAAGGTTATATGTTTTATCTTCTTTCCTGATCATGCCTAGAATTTTATTGGCCTTTAGGATTATGGAGGCAACTCAGGCTCATGTATTCTGAAAATATTCTACAATGATTCTTAGATCTTTAAATCATCTGGAACTTTGCATTTATTGACTTTGAACTAGTTTCTATCCATAGCAAAGGATTACAGCTTGTGGTGACATGATTTTCCCATATGTCCCAATACACTCCATTGGCACACCCATAGCTATCAGCAATTTCCTTTCTATCCCACTCAAAAATTAATCCCCTAATTAATTTTTTACAGTCTTTACAGGCACAGAAATGATTTAGTTCTAACATAAACAATCTTCTAACTTTGGTCAAGTATTAAAAGAAACAAATTACTCACAAAACACCTAATAATTTTAACTCATCAACTTGTCATGGCACCATGAGTAGGAAACTCTGATCTAGATCAGCTGCTACTGTGAGAATATCTTGACATCCTCTCACTGGAAGCCAAAACCTTGGTACATTCAATCATTCTGAGGTACTACTATTGCTAATAAAAATATTATATAGCATTGCCAGGCCTGGTGTTACTTTACATTCTATATTTATTCAATACCTACAGTAGCTCTGTAGGTGACCATCATTTTAATCTTTATTTTATGAGAACACTGAAGTATAGAGTTTAATTGCCCAAAATGAATTCAGTAACAAATCAAACACACATATAGAGCTACATAATGTCAAAGTTCGTTCTCTAAACCAATGCTTTTCATTACCACATGAAATCTCTTCAAATATTTGATAATTATTTAAATATAAAGTTTTCTTTATGGAAAGTAATCTCCCCTTCCTTCCAGATTCCCAAATTGCCCTTCCTAGTGGCTCTACCACTATTTTTGAGTTATTGTGGGTCTGTCCAGAGAAAAATCTAAAATACATACAAAACTGTGTGTGTGTAGTACTTATAAACAATTAATACAAAACTGTGTGTGTATGGTACTTACAATTAATAGGGACACCTAGGTGGCTCAGTTGGTTAAGTGTCTGCCTTTGGCTCAGGTCATGATCCCAGGGTCTTGAGAGCAATGGGCTCCTTACTTAGTGGGGAGCCTGCTTCTCCCTCTGTCTGCCATTCCCCCTGCTTGTGCTCTCTTTCTCTGACAAAAAAATAAAACCCTTAACAAAATATAAATAGTAATTTACGTTATGCCCTACAAATGTCTTTTTTGCTTGAGAATATATCCAGGAAATGTTTCCATATCATCTTCTAGTGGGTAATCACTCGTCCAATGGACAATTAGGTTTTCCCCAGGGGTTTCCTTTTATAAATAATGTTATCATGAACAACCACAAACATCTTTCCTAACAATGTGTGTTTTTGTAGAGACAGGCAGAGACTCTTTTTTTTTAGAGATGAGGTCAAATTACTTCAAAGTGCTTCCAATAATTTACACTCACTCCAACACTATATGGTTAACAGAATACCTCACAATCTCCTCAAATATTGTCACTTTTATTTTTGTTAACCTGAACACTAGAAATATTGTTATTGTTTACACTTACATTTCTTTAATCATTTGTATAGACCAGGTATTGTACATACATACACTCATGTATACATTATTAAATTTTATAAATATGTATGCATATACATATTAATGAATATATATTTTATATATGTATATTTACAATTCAATGGTTTTAATAATATTCAAAGGCTGTACAACTTTCATCACTATCTAATTCCAGAACATCTTTTATCAGACCCCCAAAAAACTCGTACTTATTAGCAGTCCTTGGAAACCACTAATCATGATTTCCCCATTCTGGACATTTCCCATGAATGGAATTATACAATATTTGTGTGTTTCTGTGTCTTACTGCTTTCACTTAGCATGTTTCCATGATACATCCATGTTGTAGCACGTATCAGTCCTTCGTTCCTTTTATGATTTAACAATACTCTATATAATGGCTGTTTCCCATTTTGTTTTTTCATCCATTCGTTGATGAAAATTTGAATTGTTTCCACTTTTTGTCTATTAAGAATAATGATGCTATGAACACTGATATATGAATTTATTGTATGAATATATGTTTTAAATTCTCTTGGGTACATACCTGGGAGTCGAGTTGCTGAGTGATATGGTAACTACACATTAACTTACTGAGAACTGCCAAACTTTTTCCCAGAGCAGCTGCAACTTTTTGCATTCATAGAGTAACGTGTATGAGGTTTCAATTTTTCCACATCCTTGTCAACACTTGCTATTGCCTTTTTCATTATAGCCATCATGGGGGGGGGGGGTTCTATCTCATTGTTGTTCTAAATTGCTTTTCCCTAACGACTACTAATGACAATGAGCTTCTTTTCATACTCTTATTGGCTATTTACATATGTTCTTTGCAGAAACATCTATTCAAACCCTTTGCCCATTTGTAATTGGCTTTTGTATAATATACTGCAATATAAGAGTTCTTTATTCTGAATATGAAATCCTTGTCGGATACGTGACTTGCAAATACTAGCTCCCATTCTGTGGGTTAACCTTTTCACTTTCTTGTGTCCTCTGAAGCACAAAGTTTTTTAAATTTTGGTGAAGTCCAATTTATTTTTCATTGTTAGTGGTTGTTTTGTTTTTCTTTTCTTCTGTCGGTGCTTTTAGTGTCATATCTAAGAATTCACTGACCAATCCAAGATCATGAAGAGGTAAAGCTGTGTTTTCCTGTGATAGTTTTATGGTTTTGGCTCTTATATGTGGGGCATTGATCATTTTAAGTTAATTTTTGGATACAGTATTAGGCAGGGTTTCAACTTTATTCTTTTGCATATGAATTTCCAAATGTCCCCATGCCATTTATTGAAGAGACCATTCTTTTCCCACTAAATTGTCTTGGTGTCCTTGTCAAAATCAATTGACCATAAATGTATGGTTTTTATCTGGACTCTCATTCTTTTTCACTGATCTATATGCTATTTTTATGCCAGTATCTAGTCTTTTTTTTTTCTTTTAACATTTTTAAAATTCAAGTATAATTAACATATAGTGTTA
The DNA here is from genome assembly GCA_003697995.1 of Taxidea taxus jeffersonii. Classification (NCBI taxonomy): domain Eukaryota; kingdom Metazoa; phylum Chordata; class Mammalia; order Carnivora; family Mustelidae; genus Taxidea; species Taxidea taxus. The sequence continues at coordinate 281,369 of ML107676.1, read as the reverse complement.
TATTAGTTTCAGGGGTACAATATAATGTTCAATAATCTATACATTCCTCATCAAGATAATATTCTTAATCCCCTCTATTTCACCCACCTCCCCTCTGGCAACACTGATTTGTTCTCTGTATTTAAGAGTCTGGTTGTTTTGTTTTGGGTCTCTTTTTCCTTTGTTCATTTGCTTTGTTGTGTAAATTCCACATTTGCATGAAATCATACAGTACTTGCCTTTCTCTAATTGATTTATTTTACTTAGCTTTATATACCACATCTTCTTTATCCATTACTGTAGCTTTGTAGTAAGTTTTGAAGTCAGAAAGCAATGGTCCTCCTATGTCCCTTTTTTCAAGACTGTTCCATCTATTCTAGGTCCCTTCCATTTTCATATGAATTTTAGAATCATCTTGTCTAGTTCTGCCAAAAAAAAAAAAAAAAAAGATAACTGGAATGTATTACAATTGTGTTGAATCACTATATCAATTTGATCCATCTTAATAATATTAAGTCTTCTTAACTACGAACATGGGATGTTTTTCCACTTATTCAGGTTTCTTCAATTTCTTGTAACCATGCATTAGAGTTTTTAGTGTACATGTCTTAGACTGCTTTATTTAATTTACTCTTTATATTTATTCTTTCTAATGCTATAGTTAACAGAACTGTTTTCTTAATTTCATTTTTGCTTTGTTCAGTGTGGTGCATAAAAACACAACTTACTTCTTTTTAATTGGCCCTATGTCCTGTAGCCCTATTTAACTCACATTTGCTCTAATAGCTTCTTGGGGATTCCTTGGAATTGTCTATATACAATATCATGATCTGCAAACTGAGATAATTTTACTTCTTTTTCAGTCTGGATACATTTTTTTTTCTTTTCCTTTCTTTCTTTCTTTTTTTTTTTTTTTTTCCCTATTTGCCCTGGTTAGAAGCTCCGATAAAATGTTAAGCAGAAGTCTCAAAAACATACATCCTTCTCTTGTTCCTGATATTTAGGGAAAGTTTCAGGCTTCAAGCCTTAAATATGGTGACAGATGTGGGCTTTTCACAGATGCATTTTATAAGGTGGAGGAACTTCACTTCTATTTGTAGATTGTTAAATGTTTTTATCAAGAGATGGGGCTGGAATTTGTCAAGGGCTTTTTCTATGTCTACTGGGATAATTACGTGGCTTTTGTCTTTTATCCTTTTGTATGCATTGTCTGTAGCTGATTTTTGTACGTTGGATTAATGTTGCATTTCTGAGATAAATCTTATTGGGTTATGATGCATCATCTTTTTTTATGTTGCTGTATTTGCTTTGCTAGTAGTTTGTGGAAGATTTTTGTATCTCTTCGTTGAGTTACTGGTCTACAGTTTTCTTGTGATTCCTGTTTATCTTTGTTATAAAGGTAAAATACTGAACTCGTAGAATAAATTCAGAAAGGTACCCTCCTCTTCAGTTTTTGGAAGCACTTTCCAAGGATTTGTGTTAATTCTTCTTTAAATGCTTGTCAGAATTCATCATTGAAGCCATCTGATTGTGGGCTTTTCTTTGTGGAAAGTTTCTGATTACTGATTCAATTTTTTATTTATTTTAAGTCTACTCAGATCTTGACTCACTTTGTATAGTTGGTATCTTTCTAGGGATTTATTTACTTCATCTAGGTTATTAAATGTTTGGCATATAATTGTTCATAGTGGAGTTTCATTGTTTTTTTCCTCTCTTATTTGTTATCTTGACACAGAAGATCTAAAAGGCTGATACAGCTTTTGAATAGTATACTCAAAAATAAAATAATCGTAATTGGGAAAATATAATTTTCTCAGAGAAATTTAATTTATAGACATTGTTGTCTGAATAAGAGTCTATATGCATCTCTGGCATTAAGCATGATTTTTCTAAGAGTTATGTATTGATGACTGATGCTCTAAGTAATTATATGATGGAATTTAAGGATCCTATGTGGTTCCTAAATGTTTTAGTGTTTGCCTGCAGTATGAATACTTAAAATTTCTTTTGAAATTTTCAGTGAGACCTCCTTTAATACGTATATTTAAAATATTAAAGTGTACTTTTTTGGAAAATTTTGTATTTAAAAACAGACACCAGGCTAATAGTAAATGCAATTAAGCTTAGTTTCTAAATTGATTTGGCATATCATAGCATAATCCTCTTTTAATAAAACAGTAATTTCTAAGGAATCCTATGAATAAATTCAAACACAGAGTAGCAAAAGCTAGAAACACAAAAATATCTGGAGAGATTCAATGCTGTAGTGAAAACGAAGATACCTAGGAAGATCAGAGAGCAACCAGGAGGAAAATAGATTTGATAATAGGAATTAAGACGAAATAAAGATTTTCTGCCCTGAATTTATAATGATGTGCTCCTCTTCAATAGCTACAGGAAACAATGCTATCTTTGCCTCTGTGTTATTTATTAGGTATATTATTTACTAAGGTTTAGTCCTCTTTTAATTTCTCTATTATGTTCACAGTTAGGACTTCTTTGTATAAGAAATCAGGTAATTATGTCCTATGCCTAATAAAGTTAAATATGTTTTTCTAAAAAAGAGAGAGAGAAAGAAAGTATGAGTCACAGGGAGAGGCAAATGGAGAGGGAGAAAAGCACACTCTCCACTGAGCAGGGAGCCCACGGACGGAACACGGGGCTTGGATCCCAGGATCCAGAGATCATGACCTGAGCTGGAAGCAAGGCCTTGTCATTGAGCCACCCAGGTGCCCCTAAAGTTAAATATGTTTTAACAACACACAAACACAAAAGCATTTCTTTCTGCCAATAGAGGAAACAGATTTTGTTTTACAATAGTTTTTTATGTGCCTAAAGAACTTTGGATGGCTTTAATACAGATTCAAAGAAAAAGACAGCTCTGTTTGGTTCTCAGTCATTAAACCCTTCTCATCTACACAGCATTTACATACCCATTCAAATCTAGTAGCAAGCAAGCAAAGGGCTGTGGATTCTACTTAACCAGGCTATTCTGGATCATAGGTCGCTAGAACGGAGGACATGTACTTTCTACAACAAAATTCGTACTTGGTTGATCAGACACCGTATCAAGGACACTACTTTAGATTTTCCCTAAAACTGCAATTCTCATAACCACAAAATATTATGCTGGTTATATGAGACAAGCAAAACTTTTTCTACACTTATTTTAATGTCATTTACACATGTAGCAATGATTTATTTGATACCGCTCCATTTTAATATCATTTTCACATGACACTGTTTCTATATTTTCTGTGTCTTTTCCCTACTTTTCTAACTGCGGTAACATTAGGTCCGGTTAACTTTTGTGAACAAAAGCCGAACGTTGTGGGAACTCTCTAATGATGGTTATGAACTGTTATAATGTCAGTTTTGAATTTTGCAGGGGAGGTCCTCCCTTTTTATAAATTAAATGGTAATAACGGGTACAATTTTAAAAATATAATTTGTGCCGGTCACACAACTATGAATAAAATGAGCATAAATTCATTTCACTTCAAAATCACTGCCTTTCCCACTTCTTCTACGATATTCATCTCATTCTATCCTTGATTTTTGTTATTTGATGACATACACTAGCTTCCTACTGGATCATAATTATTCTTTGGTGGAGATGAAACTTCATGAAACTATGTCGTTTCCTCACCACCAAAAACATTACCTTGTACATGACTGGCAGGCCATAATTTATAATTAAATAAAAGCTGCTATTGTCACTTTTTAAGGTAGATGTTCACTGTTAAACTAAAAGATTTTTCTATGATTTTGTATTTGAATGCATGTTTATGTCTACATATGCTGAGTTAAATGACATTATCTTAAATTTGGCCCTTTCAAATATTACATTTTACCACCATTTGTTCATTCAAAAAAAATTAATGGCCATTTTTATGCTCTAGGCACTAATATAGGCAATAATTTCAAGGATTAATAAGTCATAGCACCTGCACTTGATAAAACTGTTTCTAAATACACATGATTCATGATATCTGAATGTACAGTCTTAATTTATTACATTCAATAAAAACAAATTCAATCTGTAGCAGTATTCTCAATGGTCACAAATTAAAGCCCAATTTATGCAACTATAATAAAAACCTTATTAATGTTCATCTCATTATTTTAGGCAATAAAAATGACTTAAATTTTCACTTATCTACCACATGATTTTTCCTTAGTCTCCTTCTACACTGTCAGCTCTGTGCGTGTGTGTGTGTACTGGAAAGACAGGGAATGATTTTTCCTCACTCCCTGCAAAAACGCTCTGTCTGACTTTATTATATCACTTATTTTCATGCTATCTGTTAATTTATTGAACACATGTTCATAGACTCATTGCATTCTGGTTTTTTGTAGAAAGGTTCAGCGTTTTATAAGACTTGGATTTTCCCACAATTTTTTCAACAAAGTATGGACTCAATGAATTTTCATGAATGAACTCAAAGTTTATAATCATTTAGTTAGCAACCCTAATATTATCATGTAAATACCAATGGGATGCTGTCCAGAAACCTCACCTTTGTTAAATATTAATAGGGTGATGGTAGTCATTCTATTATTTGGCATTGATGTCTATGTCTGCATCTGCTTGAAGCAGGAAATGTAGTAACAGAGATAATAAAAGAATACAAACTCCTAATTACTTGGGACAAATTTTCAATTTCTTTTGGAAATGAAGCACAATAAAAACATAATCAGGCTTAAAGAAATTAGTAGCAAAGATGTGATTTTCGCTCAAATAAACTCAACATTTTCAATATGCTTCAGTTTATTTTTTAACAATAGAAACATAAAAAGAAATATATACGTTTTCACATATATTTTAATATTTTATTATTCATACATATCTGAATATGTATGTGTATATATATATATATGTATATATTACATGTATGTTTTAAATCATGTCCTAACTCTGTTCTGTCATGCATCTCTTACAGATAGTAAGTCTTCAGGCTGCCACCTGTTTTCTGTGTCAAACCAGTCTTATTCAGAGAAATGCCCCCACCTCTCCTGACTCGAAAAGGAAATAGGCAGAGATTGCTTAGGATGGGTAGTTATTCTCTCACTTTTAATCAAGAGAAATCAGCCTTATTGCTTACTAACCAAAGCTAGAAAATGTCTTCCTGGCCTTCTCATGTGGTTACCGTGAGGATGAAGGAGCCACACTATGTGAGGTTAGCTGGGACTGACAGAAAAACAAAAGACTCCAGTGCAACTCAGAACCAATCACATAGCCTCTTAGGGGCTTTGGTTCTTCTCTGCAAAATGAGATTAAGATTAATCTCATAAAATTATTTTGAAAAACAAATGAAATAAATTATGTGAAAGCTTTATGTAATCTCTGAAGTAGTGTGGTAAAGTTAGTTATTAATAGATGACAGTAGGATATATATATAAGATGTTGCACAACGTAGAGGATTACTAGAAAGCTCTAATTTAGTGCTAGAATGTGCATTTTATCTGAAAATACTCTCTGACTTAACCAGCTTTTCAGTTCTCCTTTTAATCTTTCATTATGTAGCTACTGAAGGGATAGTAAAAGAATTTTCCTTGCCTTACATGTTTCTGGCTCTAGAATAGTTTTATAATAAATAACTACTTAACCAAATAGGATGGTATCTAACCTCAGATAATGGTTAGGGTGATTCATAGTTATCAGGGCCAAAAGTCTTTGGAAAGAAAAGAAACAAGTGAGTGGGAACTCTAAGGACAGATTACGGCAAGGTGGCACTTTAGCGGGACCTTGAAACATTGAAACAATTTTAAGAAACAAGTATTTCAAGCCAGAAGTAAAGTATGAAAATGGGTATTGACAATTCGTTTTAAAAGCAACTGCCATTAAAGTATGGGAGAAAGAATGAAACAAGGTCGTAACAATATATGTTGACACAAAACGGTGGACAAGAAAATCAGCATTGCCCCAGACCAAACTTTGCCTGGAAAGAATATCACTGAAACAAGCTTGACATGTATGGCTACGATGGTCTCATTCTCTAAAGATAGCTTGCTGGTTTCAGCTTTGCTTTTCCTGTGCACTCACTCTCTTGCCCACAGCAGTCTCTCTGGAAATAGTTGGCTTCCTCTGCTTATAAATCTTCATAATGGATCAAAACCTGTGTCTTCCAACAGATTTGTATTCCTGATTTCATTGTGAATTACAGTGATCTTACAAGTATCACTGTAAATTTCTATAGTTAGAAATTTCTATAAATTTTTTAAATTTCTATAGTTAGAAAAAAATTTCCTAAAAGATGTTATGGTTTCAATGTACCATTATTTGCTACATATTTTCTTTATTCTCAGCAATATCTATTGGTAATACATAAAAATATAAACATCATAAAATTAAATTCTTTAGCAAAAATTATGTACCACTTATGTCATAACCATGATAGATGTCTAATATGTGCTTGTGCTAATGCTCTATATTGCCACATTTATTCTTCCAATAACCTTCTGGGTTGTTATCATTATTATTGTTGTTTCATTTTACAGAAGAAACTAGTACGTACAAAACCTAATTTACTTTCCTCAAGTCACAGAAGCTCATGAATGGTGGAGATGACATTGAGAAGTCCACACTTTTCAAACATAATCAAATGAATTTTAAGGAATGGATGGGACAAGAAGCTTCTTGAATTCCCAACCTATAAGGGATGCTACAGTAATTCCAGCCCTGAGTCACAAAGCATATAGTGGTCTTGAGCCTACTAATGTAGGAAATCAGGGAGAAAGGAAGGAAGAAACTCATATTGTCAAGCACAAAGCTTTTATGTTGAGTATTTTTATATGTGTGTATATGATTTTAGTCAGCTAAAAGTAGGCAGTCACAGTCTTCAAACTGCCCGGTTTACAGACATAATAGTCTGTTTTTTATTATCTATATTGTGAACATTAAAAATTTTATGGTACACAGAATCACAAAAGAAAACTGAAGTAAGAAGATAGTAATTTAAAAAAAAGGATCTGCAAATTTTTTCAGAACACTGATTCTACTCTATCAATGTACGTGAATTAAATGTGTATCTGATCTGATAAACAATTTGTACTAATAAAAACTATCTCCTCCAACATTAAATAAATGACCTCCAAATAATTTCAACTTTTTAAATTTGAAAATGTGTTACTTAGTTGCCTGTGCAAAGTTCCAAATTGCCAGCCTGTCCAGGGCTCAGAGGGGAACATATGCATATAAGCATTTAAGAGAATTTGTAGACAACATATCAGAAATAAGAATGACAAAAGGTATGGTCATGATATGGTAGAACTAGTCATATTTCCAACATAAAGTAATAAGAAAAACTTATAGGAAGGTGTGGTCCGTATACAATAAGACCTTTCAATATAAATGAGACTTAAGAAATCACAAGCAAGTCAGACAAGAAGAAAAGAGGTCTTTACAAGGTGTCAAGTAATAAATAATTTACAAAGCAATTTAGAAACCTCAGCAGTCACCACTTACAAGGCTGTGGTAGGGAACGGAGTCTATATTTGTAGAGAAGAGTAGAATCAATACAAGGAGTAAGCTGTCAGTTTTTTCTATAGTGTCAATATCTCAGACTGGCTGCTTTCACTGGTGCTCCTGTGGAAACAATTTCCAAAAGTATACTATTGAGTGACATGCTGCATGGATTAAATGATTTACTTTAATCCCCTAACTGCATGTTGAAAGACCAATAGCCCAAAAGGAATACTAGAAAGCCTGAGGACAAAGCAACCTATAATAACAGTGTGATTTTGGAATGGTTTATTCTTAAGAAAGCCCTAGTGCCACAGCAAGTTCCATCCAGAACAACAAGTAAAAATGAGAAGTGGCCACAATAGACTTATAATATCTGGCTACCAGGAGGATCATTCACAATATTGAGAGATCTGATTAAACAGATTTATTGGTCAACTTTTCCTTTTGTAAGTCATCAGATAAAATGGTGATTTCAACTTGAAACAGCAATGAGCATTCTAAACTCCTTTTTAGTCATATGTATGTGGTAAGATTGAATAACAATTTTTGAAGTGTGTCTTATAAAACTAAAACGTGGTTTTAGCACTAAGTAATTAGGCATAAGAAGTACTTATCTCGTTAAATCAGAAGATCATAAAATTAAATTGACTGTACGTATAGAGCAATGGGCAGGTTCAGAGCTCACGTAGTGGAAAACCCTCCATCTCTAGCCAAGGAGGTAGGTTTTTAAAAGGTGGCTGTCCAACCCCATTACTATGCGATTTTGACCTTTCAGATGAGAAGATGGGTTCAATTTAGTTCTAGTTCCTTCCAGTACTAACAATTCTATTATTATAAACACAGTTACTGTTCGGTGGTATAGCAAATTGATCATTTGTGAGCTACTGAGGTGTGCGGAAAGGCACCAAACCGTTGGAATAGAGAACTAGTAAGATGCAAATATAAGAATGAATTTCTTTTTCCAGTTCAGATTCTGCCATTCAGAAACACCTGCATAACATTTAGAAGGTGGAAGAGATGTAAAAGCTATTGCTCATGCAGCAATGGGAAGCAAATAAGTGCCTGAGCTTTGCCATACGGAAGTTTCTATAAAACCCTCTGCTGTTTTCCTGGAACCCAGCCACCTTGATGTTGGAGATAGTTTTATCAGTGATGGCAGGTCCCTCGCTCCAAAGTTAGCAGTGAACCTGAAAGCTAATAGCCTTCTTTCCTGAATTTTGTTTCTGTAGGTTTTCCAATGGTGTTGTGAGCCCTGTATTTCTTGAATTTAATTCCTTCCTTCTTCAAATTCCTAAAGTGGTTTCTGCCTTTCTGACCAAAGCATAAATAAGACACTGTATTTTAGTATCTTTTAATAGATGAGAACCATCACAACACATATATTCCACTTAAAGTTAGAGGAAACAGAACAAGAATGGTTATCAAAGACACTGAGATAAAGTCTACCAGGAATGGATGATCCATACTGTCTCCATTTCAATTTGAGTCTTATCTGTACCATGAAGAATTCAGTACCATGTATTCATGTACCATGAAGAATTAATCCTTAAGATTCCTAATGCTTAAGACTTCGAAAATTGCATGATTCTAAGCTTATTGTTCAAAATGTCCCAATGTTCAATTTTGTCAAATTATATATAACAGAAGCAATTTCTAAACTCCCTATTAAGTGGGACTTAGTGAGGAATACCATTGTGCTAGGGTCTGAGGACATAAAGATAGAAAGCACGCTTTCTAGTCTTAAGGAGTCTTAACTATTTGTGGAGAGAAAAAGTGGTAAGAATAATTAGCATAAATAACTGGGCAATTACATTATTCTAACTCTAGTTACTTCTGAAATTCAGAGGACAATTCATAATTGAAGATTGGAATGATCAGTGATATTAGCTCTAAGCTAGGCTTTACAGAAGGTGTAAATTTTTTTTTTTTTAATTTACTTGATAGACAGAGATCACAAGCAGGCAGAGAGGCAGGCAGAGAGAGAGGAGGAAGCAGGCTCCCCGCCGAGCAGAGAGCCCGATGCGGAGCTCAATCCCAGGACCCTGAGATCATGACCTGAGCCGAAGGCAGATGCTTAACCCACTGAGCCACCCAGGTGCCCCCAGAAGGTATAAATTTTGATTGGTAAACAAAAGAAAAGAAGATTTGGGGTCAAAGGAAATCGAGTAATGGATGTTTGAAAGAATGTGTGAGAATTGTCATTGGGTCTTTAGAGTGGGATCATATTATGGAGGTTTAGAGAGAGCTAGGCAGAAATTTTCAGATTTGTTTCCATGAATGTTTAGAAGCCATTAAATGTTTACAAAGCAGTTTACAAATAAAAAGATCAAAAAATGATCAATACATATCTATCTTGGAAGTCTTCAATGTGGCAGGTCCTGGAGCTAAGAACACATTATAAATTTTACTAGTATAATAAAATAAATAAAAAGAACAGTTGATCCACACATGCAATTACGTGCAAAAGAAGAGCCTGTCTGTGAGTTGGCAAAAGAAGCCTGTCCCAAGGTAAACATTATCATGAAGGAAATTAAAGATTTTAAAAATGAGTTTTAAAGCATTGACATCATTCAGAAAAGAGTGAGGGAAGAAACTAGTGGGTTACAAGTTTTGTCATATTTTAAATTGTTGAGATGTTAAATAGGATTTTTAAAGTACTCTGTTTTTTAATTCACTTTTGGAGAGTGAATTTTCAAAATCAACTTTAAAATTTTAAGCCTAGAAAAGGTCTTTAAATTTTTGTTTGTCATTTGCTTGAATTTGGCCAGGTTCCAAACACACTGATTTCTGCAAATGAACCATAGCAAATTATTACTAATTTAACTAAAGTACACAATACCATTAGGCAAGGACTATTGTTTAAGTGCATTTGTCTTCCCTCTCAAAGCTTAGCTCACTCCTCTGCAGATAACACAAACTCAACATGCATATGATCAGTGAAGGAAGAAAGGAAAGCTAAGCCAAGTTATTTAAATCTAGTTTTTAAAATATATTAAAATTACTGTCAGTGTCCAGAAAGAAATTATGCTGGGGTCCCTTCAAGAGGGACAATTAAAGCTTACTTTAAGAGGGCTTAAGGGGAAATAATTTGGCAAAGTTTGGTCTATAAGGACAATGTGCAAGAAGGACAATCAGGTTCATCTGTACGGTCAAGGCCAACAAGTCCAATGTAATCATCAAGAAACAACAGCTAGAAATCAAGAATCCAGCTAGGGTACAGTCTATTCATTCATCATTCATCATTCATTCATTCATTCATTCATTCAAAGCAGGTAAATAATATGTAAGAATAGGCCCTGTATAATCACTTAGGATTCATATCTGAGTCTTTGGACCCAGAGTATAATGAATGGGTAGCTGGAGTAGACTTATATGGAGCCAGCAGCTATCACAATCATCAGGATCCATGTGTAGGCAGCATGACCTAACTCCATGCCTATCAAATGCCTATATTCCAAGATACTTTATCCTCTCCTGTGAAAAGTATTTAACAAACTAGAGTGGTAGGAAACTGTTGTTATTCATAGTCCTTGTTCATTCTTATCTATTTCAAGAGCAGGAACAATCAAGATAACAATCATGGGAAGGGAAGTCAAAAGTATGATGAAAACTACAGAAATAAATTTTAAATTATGTTACCTTGGTAGGTTTCAGGAACAAAATGAACTTTTGAAAGCTAAGTCTACCTTGAATACTAATGCTTATAATAAATAAAATGTGTCTTTAAAACTCGATGCTATAAATTTGATTGTTAGCAGTGTAAGAGAAAATATCAGAAAAAGTGAAAGGCATACTATAAAGAAATACATTTAACCAGCTCAATACATTAACTGTTTCAATGATATAGACTTAATGTGGCTTCCTGTTCTGCAACCTCAGATTTTACACAGAATTTCAAATGGAAATTTTAAAAATGTATTTTAAAGATTGACTTTGGATTACATTAACCAGAAAAGTTGATCAGCTGTCAATTTAACAACAAATCACAAGAGAGTTATCTACTTTGCAATACACAGAACTCTGATGTTCTCTTTCACAAAGTCTATTTACTCAGTGGTAATTCTTTGGGATTTGGTGCCGAAGAAACGGACTTGAGATCTAGCCTCACCAGTTCAGGGTGAATAGATTTTAATAACTGTCTTCTTCTTTTTTTCTTTTTTTAACACTTTATTTATTTATTTGAGAGAGAGATAGAGGGAGTATACAAAGAGGGAGAGGGAGAAGCAGGCTCCCTGCTGAACAGGAACTCCAATGTGGGCTCAATCCCAGGACCCCAGGATCATTATTTGAGCCAAAGGCAGATGCTTAATTGACTAAGCCACCCAGGTACCCCTATAACTGTCTTTATTTTTATAGAAAATGATAAATACTTGGTATGGAAAATTTGAAGAATGTAGACAAGTATGTAAAAAAACACAGAGCAATTCTACCACTATTTTCATTTATCATTATTAATAAATAGGAAATTGGTGATGTATTATCATGTTTGACCTACAAACATAAACATTTAATACAGTTCAATAGGATATAGTTTTCTTATTAGTTGCATTAGTTATGCAAACACACAATCAGAGGCTAAAAGCTTGGGCAGTATAATTAAAGATACCAGAGTTTGAATTTAAGCTGTCCCACTTACTTGCTATATAACTTTGGACACTTTTCTCTTAGATTTAGTTTCTTTATCCATAAAATGTGACCAAGATGTTCCCTACTCCACACCATTTTTGTGGGGTCTCAATAAGATTACATGAAAAGTTCTCAGCATAGTGCCTTGTATTCATTTCTTCATTCATTCATTTATTCAACAAGTATTTACTAAATTCATTTTATGTCCCAGTCTCTGTGCCAGGTATTTGAGCAAACAAGTGTGACACAGTTACTGCTCAAATTAAGCTTAGAGTCTACTGAGGAAGACAGATATTCAGAAGATACTATAAGGTGATTAACTGTAATCATAAAAAGTATTATGAAGGAAAATTTAAGTGTTCGAGAATTACATAACTGGAGAAGGAACATACCTAGTTTAAAGTGACTCTGAGGGTCAGCAAATGCTTTCCTGAGAAAGTAACATTTAATCTGGGACTTGAAGGAGGAGCAACCAGGCAAAGAAGTGGACCAAGAGAATTCCAGAGAAGGCTCTGAGATCCTGAGATGGGTAGAAGCCTAGCACACTGGAGCAGTTAGGCTCAGGACTCAGAGGTATGTTTCCATAACTGATAATGTGCATTGTATATTGTATATCCTGCTCTTTTCACTGACCATTACTTGTGAACATTTTCTGATATAACAACTGTAAATATTTACACACCCAACACAGAAGCGCCCAAATACATAAAACAATAACAAACATAAAGAAACTCATTGATAATAATGCAATAATAGTAGGGGGTGTTAAGGCCTCACTTACATCAACAAACAGATCACTTAAACAGAAAATCAACAGGGAAACAATGGCTTTGAATGACACGGTGTTTTGAAACAGATGGATTTAACAGATATATTCAGAAATTTCATCTTAAACAGCAGAATACACATTCTTTTCAAGTGCATATGGAACCTTCTCCAGAAAAGATCACATATTAGTCCACAAAACAAGCCTCGAAAAATTAAAAAAGATTGAAGTCTAACATGCATCTTTTCTGACCACAGTGCTATGAAACTAAAAGTCAACCACAAGAAAAAAATCTGGAAAGAACACAAATACATGGAGGTTAAATAACATGCTACTAAACAATGAATGGGTCAACCAAGAAATTAAAGAAGAAATTAAAAAGTACACATAAACATATGAAAATGAAAACACAATGGTCCAAAACCTTTGAAATGCAGCAAAAGAGGTTGTAAGAGGGAGTTTATATCAATGCGGGCCTACCTCAAGAAGCAAGAATAATTTCAAGTAAATGACCTAACCGTATACCAAAAAGAGCCAGAAAAGGAACAAACAAAACCTAAAACCAACAGAAGGAAGGAAATAATAAAGATAAGAGCAGAAATAAATGATATAGAAACTAAAAAAACAGTAAAACAGATCAGTGAAACAAGGGGCTGGTTCTTTGAAAAAATCAATAAAATTGATAACACTCGAACCAGACTTACCAAGAAAAAGAGAAAGGACACAAATAAATAAAATCACAAACAAGAGAGCAGAAATACCAATACCATAAAAATACAAATAATTATAAGAGAGTATTATGAAAAACTACATGCCAACAAATTGTACAACCTAGCCAAAATGGATAACTTTCTAGAAACATATAAATAACCAAAACTGCAACAGGAAGAAATAGAAAGTTTGAACAGACTAATAACCAGCGAAGAAATGGAAACAATAATCAAAAAACTCCCAAAAAACAAAAGTACAGAACCAGATGCGTTCACAGGTGAATTCTACCAAACATTTTAAAGAAGAATTAATACCCATTCTTCTCTAACTATTCCAGAATATAGAAAAAGAAAGGAAAACTTCCAAATTCATTCAATGAGGCCAGAATTTCCCTGATACCATAACGAGATAAACATACCACTAAAAAAGAGAACTACAGGCCAATATACAGATGAACACAGATGCCATATGATCATTTCAGTAGAAGCAGAAAAAGCAACTGACAAAGTACAACATCCATTCATGATAAAGACCCTCAACAAAGCAGGTTTAGAGAAAACATACCACAACATAATAAAGGCCACCCATGAAAAACCCACATCATCCTTAATGGGAAAAAACTGAGAGCTTTACCCCTAAGGTCAGGAACAAGATAAAGATGCCCACGCTGACCACTTTTATTCAACATACTACTGGAAGTCCTAGCCTCAGCAATCCAACAACAAAAAGAAAAGACATCCAAACTGGTAAGGAAGAAGTAAAACTTTCACTATTTGCAGATGACATACTATATACAGAAAACCCCAAAGACGGCACCAAAAAATGCTAGAACAAATAAATGAATTCAGGGAAAGTCTCAGGAAACAAAATCAATGTACAGAAATCTGTTGCATATCTGCACACCAATAATGATGCAGCAGAAAAAGAAATTAAAAAAACAATCCAACTTACATTTGCACCAAAAACAGTAAGTTACCTTGGAACAAACCTAACCAAAGAGGTGAAAGACTGTACTCTGAACAGTATAAAACAATGATGAAAGAAATTGAAGTTAAACAAAGAAACAGAAACACATCCCATGTTCAGGATTGGAAGAACAAATACTGTTAAAATGTTTAAAATATGCAAAGCAATCTACAGGTTTAATGTAATCCCTATCAAAATATCAACAGCATTTTTTCACAGATCTAGAACTATACTAGAATTTGTATGGAACCAAAAAAGACTCTGAATAGTCAGAGCAATTTTGAAAAGAAAATCAAAGCTGGAAGCATCACAATTCTCCACTTCAATTTATATTACAAAGCTATAGTGATCAAAATAGTATGGTAGTGGCACAAAAACAGACCCATAAGTCAATAGAACAGAATAGAAAACACACAAGTAGACTCAAACTTACAAGGTCAAGTAATCTTAAAGCATGGAAGAACATCCAGTGGGAAAAAGACAGTCTCTTCAATAAATGGTGCTGGGAAAACTAGATAACAGCATGAAAAAGAAAGAAACTGGACCACTTTCTTACACTATGCACAAAGATAATCCAAAATGGATTGAAGACCTAAATGTGATACCTGAAACCATCAAAATCTTAGAAGAGAACACAGGCAGTAATTTCTCTGATATCAGCCATAGCAACTAAGTATGTCTCCTGAAGCAAGAGAAACAAAAGCAAAAATAAACTATTGGAACTACATCAAAATGAAAAGCTCTGCACAGAGAAGGAAACAATCGACAAAACTAAAAGGCAACCTGTGGAATGGAAGGAAATATCTGCAAATAGCATATCTGAAAAAGAATTAATATCCAAAGTATATAAAGAATTTGAACAACTCAACATGCAAAAGATGAATAATCCAATTTAAAAATGGGCAGAAGACATGAACAGACATTTATCCAAAGAAAAAATACAGATGGCCGGCAGACACATGAAATGATGATCGACATCATTCATCATCAGGGAAATGCAAACCAAAACTACAATAGAATATCACCTCATACCTGTCAGAATGGCTACAATCAATGCAAGAAACAACAGATGCTGGCAAGGATATGGAGAAAAAAGGAACTGTCCTACACTTTTGATGGAAATGCAAACTGGTATAGCCACTGTGGAAAACAGTGTGGAGGCTTCTCGAAAAGTTAAGAATAGAACTACCCTACGATCCAGCAACCACACTACTAGATATTTACCACAAAAATACAAAAACACTAATTTAAAGGGATACATGCACCCCAATGTTTGTAGCAGCATTATTTATAATAACCACATTACGGAAACAGTCCAAGTGTCCATCGATTTATGAGTGGATAAAGAAGATGGAAGGCATATATCTATATATTCATACACACATATACATATATACAATGGGGTATTATTTAGCCATAAGAAGGGAAAAAATCTTGCTGTTTGCAATGACACGGATGAAGCTAGAGAGTATTATGCTAAGTGAAATAAGTCAGAGAAAGACAGTATCAGAAAGATAATGAATCACTACATTGTACACCTGAAGCTAATAATACACTGTATATTAATGAACTGGTATTTTAAAAAAAGCTTAAAAAATAATGTAAAAAAAAAAAGTATGTGAGCATTTTCCCATGTTATTAAAAAACACACCTTGTCATGCAGGCTTAATGCTTATCATGAAAATATATAATTAACCATTCTCTTATTTAATAATTTGATTTGTTTCTAATAATTTCTACTTTAAGAAATGCTGAGATTAAAAATTCATATTTACTTGAGATGATTGTCCCACAACGATATATTGGGTCAAAAAAAAAATACTGTCAGTTTTGCCAAAATTTTATTTCATTAAAAGAAGAAAAGATTTACATTCCGAAAGCTGCCATCCACTGGCTTCCTTAACTTTAGTCTTTCTTAACCTAACTTTTGAATCTTTACTAGTATCTGTAATAATACTACTAATACAATACTACTACTAAAACTAGGGTAGTTAGGGATGCCTGGGTGGCTCAGTTGGTTAAGCGGCTGCCTTCGGCTCAGGTCATGATCCCAGCATCCTGGGATCGAGTCCCACATAGGGCTCCTTGCTCAGCAGTGAGCCTGCTTCTCCCTCTGCCTCTGCCTGCCACTCTGTCTGCCTGTGCTCGCTCCTGTGCTCTATCTGACAAATTAAAAAAAAAAAAAAAAACTAGGGTAGTTATAATTCAATGAGGTATTTCATATGAAAATGTCTTCTGCATAGAAAATTGTGTTAAGTTGGTTTTTCTTCTCATCATTGTTGTTAGTTATTATTGACCAAGTATATTAACATACGGAAATAGTTCTAAGCATATATAACTAGTAATACTTATTACCTGTTTAGTCTTGCAATGGATGCTATTATGATAAATCTTCAAGGAAAATATCTGGCATATACTTAGTTTAAAAATATTATCTATACTTTCTTTTTAAATACTAGCTGCCTCCTTGAGTTTAAAGAGAATAGACTTATAGACTTCTCACTGAATAAGCTCAGCTTTAGATCAATGATACTGAACTTAAATGAAAAACTGCAGACTATATACTTTCTTAGGGAGAAAAGAGAGATGAGTAACCTGAACAATTTACAGTGTGAGGCCACTTGGTGAGATGCAGGGGGCAGTGTAACAAAGGTTGAGGAAAGAAATGGCAGAACTGTAAAAGTCTGTGCAGGGAGGGGCCCTGCACCGGAGGGAATTTCCGTGGGGAAAACAGGTGGATTATCCTTTCTTATAATAAATGATCATCTCTGCCTACTTTGTTAACAAGACTATTAAAAAGAAAAGGTACTGAGTAGTGCAGAGAACTCTGAACTATCAAAACTACTTAAAGAATTACATTTGTGCTGAAAAGAAAATGTGAACTTCTCTTGGCTGATTTATTAAAATAAAATCAGAAGAAATTTTATTCAAACTATTTGAAATAAATGAATACAAATTTAAAAAATCATTACTCATTTTTTAAGGAATATAATCAATCTTATACTTATTTTAGTAAAGTGCAAGATGATAAACAATTGGTGACTTCCTCATACTCGAAAAGCTGTCATCTTATCATAAACACATCATTTCAAACTTTTTTGTTTGTGCATGTTAAGTTCATAGGTCATTGAGTTCAGAAGTGCTCAGGCATCCCTCCTAAATGCCCAGTCACTACTGAATACTCTGTTATTTAGTCATAAACAGAGTAAGATTAGATTATTCTTTTAACTAAAATATGAAAGCTAATTGGGAATTACTTCAAACAGGAAACAGTAATAAGACACTAGTATAAATCTAATATAAACACTATCACTGTTATATGAGGATTAAAATATGAGTGCTTAAAATTTTGTTTGCATAGTTTAAAATTAAGACTATTTTGATGAGAATATGTAAAGTGTGATCACCAGCAGATCAATACTTAAAAGATTATAAACTTGTCAGTATTCTGGCATATCCTAGTTTATTTAGTAAGTACTAAAGTTGCTCAGGAAAAGCAACAAAAAAGAAAACTATCTCTTTTGAGATTAAAAGAAGAAGCTGGCACTAAAGCCCTCCTCAATTTTCAGATGAGACTTTTCTTCTAGGCAACTGGCCAAGCCATCTGCCTCTTACTTAACTATAGTAATACTGTGAAATGTTCCTTAATCTCCTTCTTGTTCTGGAAGGTATTTACATTATACTGCAGAGCATCGAGTAGGAAACACTGAGGTGAAGAGCAAAAGATTTTACCTTTGAACATGACCCACTTACAATTTTATCATTTTGAAGATACTATCATATTGCTCTTGACAGTGAAGCTTGACCTGGTTTTAATTAATATCATAATTTTACTCAGGCCTATATAAAAAGGCTGTTCCCAATAATATACACTAAATTCTGTTGTTGAACAAAGGTATAAACACATAAATTGTGTTCATGTTAAGGAATGAAGACATACATGCATGTGCAGTTCAGAGGTGTATTTAATTGGCCATCACACATTTTTTTGTTTTTATTCTGGAATTATTTGGTTTCTATTTTTTAATGTAAATTTCCAAAAGCTAAAACTTTCATAAGACATTCGGGTGTACATTCTGTTTTACTGAAATGCAATTTGGTACTATTGATCTTAAATTTCCCTGTGGACAGTCTCTAGGAAGCCCATTAAGGCTCTGACCCCTCCTGATGACACATATTCTCTGCAGGGAGTGCCCTTTCATTGTATCATTATCTTTTATTCATCCCTACACTCTTGCTAGCCCTGCAGGGATTAGAGACGGCAACTTCTCAAAGACATAAAAACCATGATAGAACGAGGAACAGGTAAGTGCCTCATAAAGAAATATGCTAACAAACTGTTACTAAAATTCCAAGGAAGGAGAGTTTTCCCTGGTATATGAAGTCTGTTCATCACAGAGATGGCCATAGAGTTGGACCTTGAAAAACCACTGAAACTGCCACTGGTACAAATGGGTAGATGAGTATCCCATGAGAAGTCTAGAATATAAAGCATTGGTAATTTGTGTGTCTAATTCTAGCCCAGGAATTAGAACAGAAGAAATGGATCAGAAAATATTAAAAGTGGAAGGATTTCCAGATGTAATCTAGTCCAGTAGCTTTTCAAATCTTTATTTTATGGGAGTATCTTTTAAATAAATATCAAGCATGCTACCAAGAGGTAAAATACAAAGTCAATTATATGGGAAACTAAAGCACTCCAGACCTGTTGGACTTGGCAGAGCACTGTTTGAAAGCCAACAACCTAATTCCAACCTCTGATGAGAGAATGAGATCCAGAGAAAGGATGTTACTCACTCAAGATCAGTTTTAGGATTTAGACCAGGTGTCCTCTACTTACTCTGCAGTAGTGTGTATAACACTATGTATTACCTCAGCTATTTTAGGGTAAGGTTCAAGAAATAGGGTAAAATATTATTCTGGTATCATACCTAGAGATGAAGAAACGAATAGTGGTGAACAGTTTCTCTAAATGCCATCTTTATTATTCACTCTTAATTTCCCTGTTTTTTTTTTTTAAAGATTTTATTTATTTATTTGACAGACAGAGATCACAAGTAGGCAGAGAGGCAGGCAGAGAGAGAGGAGGAAGCAGGCTCCCCACCGAGCAGATAGCCCGATGCGGGGCTCGATCCCAGGTCCCCGAGATCATGACCTGAGCCGAAGGCAGAGTCATTAACCCACTGAGCCACCCAGGCGCCCCTAATTTCCCTGTTTTAATGTAAAACTGAAAATCATATCAAAGACCTGTATTTGCATATTCAAGTGCAGTCATGTAGGATTTTGCCAGAGCTGCCCGCTTTGCTCTCTTTGACACGCCTGGGTTCCATCATGGTACACAAGGACCATCAGTATGTGTCCTTTTCAAAAAAGGGAAGGCTGTTTTTCCCAGGTTCAGATTTAATGCACTGCACACGGTAGATATTTTCCAGTGTGTGTTACTAATTCTGAATAAACTTTTAAAACTATTTTGATTAATAACATAATTACCTTACATATAACATAAGCCAAATATTACCTATTAGACAATTAAGCATACATTCAATAAAAATTACACTGTTCTTAAATAGCAGAGGATTTTTTTCAAAAACAAAATTCTTACCTAAACACCAAAAAATATCTAAACTTTATTTGGGATGGAAAAAGTGTATGTTTCAATTTTTTTTTCAGTTTATGGTGAAGTGTTCCTTCATGTTCATACCTCATGGTAGTTAAACAAATATAGGACACTTGTTATATTCCCTCTTGTTACATAGTTTCTAATAAACAAAATGTTTATTTAATCAATGAGTACTCACACAGCATAACAATTTCTTTATACAAAACACACACATACACATACACACACACAAACACACACACAGAACTATTAAAAACAAGTGACAGGACCTCATTAATGACAGAGCCCGGTATTATTTTCCAGACTGACTTTATCTCTGATTTTTTACTGTGCTGTGAATAAGCTTAGTGCTCTAAAGACAGTCTCCAGAAGTTTAAATCCTGGCTCTACCACTTATTAGTTACGTGACCTCAGGGAAATGTACCTGAGTTCTTTTTGTCTCAATCTTTGTGTATAAAAATGAAATAATATCTCACATATAACTGAGGAGTAAGTATGTTAATACATGTGAATCGTTTAGGATTGTAACTGACACTCATAAAATTCTCAGTTTGAGTTATTATTTGTCTGAAACTATAAACAAATGAAGGAGTCACACACTTGTTTTTTCAAAGAAGGCAGAAGAAAATCCAGATATTCCATGTGGATTATAAAACTAAAAAAAAAAAAAAAAGTGTAGATTTTTAGAATTCTTAAGCTATGCAAGAAATAAAAGGTTTAATTAACTTGCAGGAAATATAGCCCTCCTCCTGCCCTTTCTGGTGTACGTAACTGCTAACTGTTGAAGTTAATCATTTCTATTTTTTTAGGTAAAACAATCATTTGCCTTCCTTCACAAACAAAACAGGAAAATAATCTAAGAGGCCAATCTATCTCTTAGAAAGGGCTGTAGCTTTGGCAGGACAATTCCAGAGTTGCATTGAAAAAAGAGTTCTGTCCCTTAACATGTACGATGGGCCAATTCTGAGCAAGGCATTTTGCAAGGCCCTTTTCTAATTTAATCCTAACCAGACCTTACACTAAGATGTGTTATTGTCCTCAGTTTTATAGATGAGAAAACTGAGACTCAAAAAGTGTAGTAACTTCAGCAGGGACACATACCACTGATAAGACCAAGATTCTAACCTAAATTTATTTGATACCAAATGCATTCTCAGGTCACTGCATCACATTTGGGGACTCCAGAGTCTAACAAGACACTTTATTTAGTTTTTACAGTGGGCTCCATTAGCTACTCCATTCCCAGAGTCAACATCTGGCTCTAACTTTGCTATAAATTTTACTATCTTCACTGAGAGAAAAATATTCGTTTAAGAAAATCCACTCTAAGAGACTTGAATTTTAGAATCTATATAATGACAAGTTTTAGGACTTTAGAAATGCCTGTAGAAGTATTATTAGAGCTCTCATATCCAGGAGTTCCCTTTAAAGGTTTTTATCCTCTGTCTCCAGAATCACTTGAATTTCAAAATCATCTGAATTTATGTGAGATTATGAATCATGAGAATTTGTTTTCATAATTTTTACAAAGGTGTAAATTGTAATACAAAGAAATGCAAGGTCTAGCAGAATAATAAACACTAGATTTTGGTTTTATTTAACTTGGACATAAATCCTATTTAGAATATTCATATACTTAGAAAATAGGCGTTTCTTGCTTAGATATCCTTTAACCTTACACTCCAAATTTGGTCACCAGAATTAACTGTTCTTCTACTCTCATACATGTAAAGAAACTTGAAGGATTTAATTCTAAATACATAGGATTCAACTGACAATAATATTTTTCATTCTCCACAGTGTGATTTTAATAAACAGTCTAGCACTAAAAGTCCATGATTCAAAAATTAACCGAAGAATCCCTTCAAAATTTCCAGGTAGGCTTTGACCACAGGGAACACATTCATGTATCAAGTGAAATGGTTTCCTTTTTAACTTTAGGATAATCTAAAAACAAAAACAAAAACAAAAAAAAACAAACCCCAAATATTTACAATACCTGAAGCTAAACTGGCAAATGCCTCTATTTCACATGACAAATTCTAGTGGAGGTGTTAGCAATAAAAATGACAAGATGCTAATTTAAAAAAGCAGAATAAGGAGTTTACTTAATTCTAAAGCTAAATATTAAATCTTTAGTTTTATTTTGAAACAGGTAAGTTCTTCTTTTGAAACAGATTAAGTAACCCAAAAAATCAACTACTACATTAAGTGAAACTTTTATGCTTAATTTTCAAATTAGATCTATTCATATTAGGGATGTTAATATTTTGGTTAATATGTTAATATTAAATTAAATATTTAATCAATTTAATTAAATATTAAATGTAATATTTAAATGCGGTTAATATTTTGTCTAAAGACGCCTCAAGTCTTTTTCTGTGGAAGTGGAGCTGTCTCTTTACCTCACCATACTGATTTATTTTCCTAGCTCTAGAAGAGGTGAGGGACTTACCTGGTTGGCAAATTTGGAAAGACTAAACTGGGATGGTGCATCACTCTATCTAGGCCCACAGAAAGTTACACGGAAAGAAATTCTCAAAAAAAGGACATGAATAAATTACATGAATATATACAAATTACATAAATAAATTACAGTATATGCAAAAGCAAAACAAAAACAAATTTTAAAATTTGTGCTTCATTACACATTATTTCCTCACAAATGCTAAACCACACAACCCTGTTAATTTTGCCAATAAGTTCAGCAAGTGTAAAAGCAACATAAGCCTGATATTGAAGTTGACAGTAAAACATATACTTTAACTCAGAAGTTCAACAGTTTGCTTTGGAAATTGAAAGTAAATTAGAAAGTCATAAACAAATTACCACTAACAAACACAACATATATTTTAGTTTCTTCTCTATAATGAAAAATTTTATTTCTATGGTTTGTTGTAAATGAAAAATAAGCCTGGGAACTGGCCATTTTCTTCTTGGCACTTTAAAATAAAAAACAATAAATAAATAGAATCTCTTTGAAGCCTTAGGTTTCCAGTGCTCATCAATATAACTGATCCAAGGGCTATTAGTGGCTCATAAAATAAGAAAGCTCAATAAAATAATCATAAACTCACATGTTTATTTAGTTCTGAGACTTAAGTGATGGACCTTTGTACCTGACCATGCCTGGAGACAGTTTCATTACACACACACACACACACACACGCGCGCACATACACACACTCATGCTCTCTTAATTATATAAACTTACAAAACCATGTTTATGGGACACCTATAATGCCATCATATCTTTCCTTCAGTAAACAACAAAGGGGCATTATTTAGTTTCATTTTATAAATAAATAAGTCAAGTAATGGCTTTTTATTTAAGTTGTAATTATTTATAATTCTTGACCTCTAAATTTCCTCTGAATGGCAGATAAACCAAATTTTAAAAAAAAAGGCTTGACTAATGTGAACATATTTTAACACTCTAATTATATTTCTAGTTTTCTGAACTTGCTTTACCATTATCAAATTCATTTTAAGTAATTTTTAAGAATCGGGAAATCCAAAACTTTTCATACAATACTCCTCTTCTAACTTCCTAACTTACCACATAAATGGAAATGTTAACAACTTTGTAATTTTTCAAGTGACAGTAGTGTCCTAGACACATTTGGGGTGAATAAAGCATATGATTCCTACACAGCAAATAAAATGTTTTTACACAATAAACGTTTCTTGTTAGTAACACAAAATAAGTAGAGTAATAACATATCCTTAATTAAAATAGTTGTCCCTGTCCATTTTCTTTAAGCTTCTACTGCCTACAATCAGTATCTGGTATTGTTGGAAGTCAGACATATCTGTCTGCACTGGGAATAAAATGGCGAAGAGCAAACAAGTCTCTGCCCTCATGGAACTGGCAGAGTCCGTCCCAAAAGAGAATGATCATCCGTGTTCCTCTTTTCTTGAAGTATTTACCTATTCCATCCACTTCATAGTGGCATCATACTACCTTACATTTCATCTTTTTACTTATTTATTTATTTGACAGAGAGAGATCACTAGGCAGAGAGAGAGGGGGAAGCAGGCTCCCTGCAGGGCTCGATCCCAGGACCCTGAGATCATGACCTGAGCGGAAGGCGGAGGCTTAACCCACTGAGCCACCCAGGCGCCCCACATTTCATCTTTTTAATCTAAATTCCATCTCCATAAATAGACTGTACTACCCTTCAAGAGAGGAATCTTAAATATACACATCTGTACTCTGTACCTTCACTTAGTAAGAAGAACAATAGGGTAAAGTGAAAACACAGTGAGTTCTAGCCTTAGCTCACCACTTACCCACTTTGCAAGTTTAGGCAGTCACTCAATCTCAAGTTCAGTTTCCTCATCTGTAAAATGAAGGGGTTGGCCTGTATCAGTGGTTTTCAAATTCTCCTGTGAAATGTTTTCAGGATTAAAAGGGAGGTCCTAAAGCATGAGAGGAAGGGTCTTCACTCAAAAGAGGTGAATGGGGGCTTGGACCCCCTTCTCCTTCCTCAACTGCAGCTAACAATTTTGTTTGAATTTTTTTTTAAGATTTTATTTATTTATTTATTAGAGAGAGAGAGCGCGCGCACAAGCTGAGGCAGACAGAGTGGCAGGCAGAGGCAGAGGGAGAAGCAGGCTCCCTGCTGAGCAAGGAGCCCTGATGTGGGACTCGATCCCAGGACGCCGGGATCATGACCTGAGCCAAAGGCAGCTGCCCAACCAACTGAGCCACCCAGGTGTCCCACAATTTTGTTTGAAAAACGAGAAAAATCTTGATCCTAAAAAAATGTTTTAATTACTCAATCTCAAGATTTTGCAATCACGTACTTCATCTTCTCTGCCATACAAGTTGAGGTGGAGGAAGAAGCATAGGGGAAGAAATGGGGTAGTAAAGAGGGAGGAAGGAAGACCAATTATTTTTAATAGAGTTTATGTGCTACCATATTTCAAAAAACTGTGTTAGGAACAGTATACATGTTTCCTTATTTTTTTCTATTAACAACTTCACAAGATAGGAATTATTAGGCCCATTTACCCATGAGAAAAATACAGCTCAAGGTTAGATAACTTGATCAAGTACTATAATTAAGACTCAGTGAGGCCAAAATGTTCTCTTTCCATTATCCCAAGATCCCCTTAAAAAAAACTAACAAGGACATTACATTTGCTTTTTGCTTTTTGTTTTTTCTTTATGTTTCCTATATTTCACCTTAACCCTCACAACATTGAGGAGTAAAGCTCTGCATTATTCTTATTTTACCAATTAGGAAACCAAGGTTCTAAGAAATGGAAGTGATCTACCCGATACCAAAATAATTCAATGGAAGTAAGGATGGAATTAAATACCTGAATTCATATTCTGTGCTCTTCCAAAACACCAAATTTTCTCCTTTAAAAGAAAGAAAAAGAAATAGGGAAACAGTAAAAGGGAAGAAGGCAGAACAGTGGGGACAAGGGGAGAATTATAATTCCACTGCTTATTTAAGAGGGCTAGGGAGTTAAATGAGATAATTTAATGGAAAGCACCTTGAAAAATCTGAAATACTCTATCAATATGTCATTATTATTATTATTTATTCAAACAATGTGCACTGAAGTGACATCTGATATCTTCGTAAAATTCCATGTGGTAATTGCAAATATAAAAGAGCTATATAATGAAATAATTGCTTAAACATACCACAGAAACTCATATAAAAGAAGGACAATCTGACACTCTTGAAATTATGATACAACAGTTGGTTATATATGCCTGCTTTCTGCTCATGATATACAGTCCCTACTGGCAGTAGAATAATTCAAATTTTCAATTTTTCTTGAATTTCATCACAAACTCAATCAAAAGCATGGAAGTCAGTATTTTAATATCCTTGCACCATGTGAAAAATAATAGTATGCTCTACTACCTGAACTCTTAGAGCATTTTTTATTTTGATTGTCTTCCCATTATACTGAGAGATTGTCAGGACCTTATCAGGAAGATCATCCAAACAAACTAGAACATTATTAAGGTTCCAGCAGTGCACTAACTCACTGAATGTATGAGTGATTAAAAGCCATACAGTTGTGACAAGGACCATAAGGAGATCAGACAAAAGAGTTACATGTCTTTAAAAGGAAAAAAAAAAAAAAAAAGACTAGAATGATTTAACTCTTTGTATCTTTTACCAGTATTAAAACTGCAGCATTATTTGATCTATTTTTAAAGCCTTTATGTGACTGAATTCCTCATGGCAAATAATTTCCAAAGGTCAAAACAGAGGAAAATAGGATTAACAAACAATTACAACATAACTATCATCTTGCCGCAGAGCCAGCATTCCAAAAAATGATATTTAACATAACAAGATGTCCTGACATTAGTAAAACGCTAACACTTTTAGATATTATCATTGACTATAAACTTTTTTTGATTCATTGAGATATTTGGTCTTAGAAACATATTCCCATTGCACTTAACATTCACAAAACGATTAATTAAATGCCTCCTATTTGCCAGACATTGCACTGTTCGCTGGAAGTAAGGCATTGTGTGAGAATAGATGCTCCTTGGAGCAATGAACAGTCTACGGTGGGAGAGAAACAGCAAAATTAATTTTTACAATGGGATGTAATTGAAAAAATGCCTCTGCCATGTTGTTAAATGAAGCCAACTGACCTTTCAAACAAAAGAATACCAAAGTAGTAGCTGTATTCTCCTAAGCAGAGGAGAACAGTGATTACTATAGACTTTATTTTCTTCTTTGTATGTCACCTGGTTTTTGTAAGAATTTTTTTTATACATTTATAATCAAAAGTAAAGGATCCAAGAGAGAAATTCTTTAATGGGTATTTAGATAGAATGCTGTAAAAACCCCAGGAAAAGAACACTGACTGAGAGTCAAGCAAAGGCTAAGAGCAAAAGTGACATCTGAAGTGACTTATTGCGTAGAAGACAGTGGATGATAGCTAGAGTAGTGACAGAATCATCTAGAAGAGGAAAAAGTTTTAAAGTCAGCATTCCACATAGTTTGAGTGGTGAATGGAGAGGAGATGGAAACTGAATGTTCCTCAGGAGAGAAAAATATTGAGACCAAGGTCTAAAGAGCTATAGATCCTGTCCTAAAAACATTCGGATTTTATCCTGTAGTCAATGGAGAGCCAGAGCTCTAGCAGTTGAGGCTTCTGAACATGGGACATTCTCAGATATCTCTTTTCCAAGATGGCTCTGACTCTAAATGTCTGTGAGGCAAAACTCTTGGTTGGAGATGAAAAATTCTAATGGAATTAAAATGAGTCCATGGATTTGAAAGGTATATTGAGTTGGAACTGACAGGACCTGTCCACCAAGTGGATGGAAGGGTGAGAAAGAAGGAAAGCCAGCAGATAACTTGGAGAGATCTGAAGATTGGAAATTGAGCAGCAGCAGGATTAGGGAAATGAAGAATTAATGAAATGACTGATGTATGTTGAGGAATATTCACTGGACATTTTGTACACAGGTCTTCTATTCACAAGAGAGACTGAGGCCCTTTGTCCTCCGATTTTCACCACCATTATAGTAAAGTAACTACTTACATACCATTAACAAGTAAACAAGTAACGTTTTTAATCTTATAAGCGAAATTAAAAAAAAAGCTTGAAGAAGTTTCTAATAATGGCAAAATAAACAAAAAGTCATAAACATCAAGAATACTCAGATTCATATACTTTCCTTCTGATATAAATTGGATTATTGTCCCAATTACTCAGTTTCTTACACTAGGATTATACATCCACACCCTGTGCTCAGTAATTTTATAGTGCCTACACTGTGAGTGGAAGATACTTCCCCATCCCACTAATGTTGAGCTTGGCCATGAAAATGCTTTGACTAATGAAACATTAGTGGACATGATGTAACAGAACTTTGCATGGCTTGGCTTGTTCTCTTGTGTACCTGTGATCTGCCACAAAAAGAATATGCCATTCTACCTACTGCTCCTTCAACAGAATTTCAGGCCTGAAATATATCAGAGGCTTGTAATATAGCTCAAATCCAAAGGAGTCTAGCCTACATCAGCCCTATTACACCCTTGAGAGTATAAAAATAAAGTAACAATTAGCCACTGAGCATTTTATGGCTTCTTGCTGTTGTCATGCAGCATGAGTGTAGCAACAGCTGACTAATACAGGTTTTCCTTTACCTCAGAGTAAAGAAAACAAGAGGTGTGTTTTTATTTTTCATTAAGATTAGTTTTCTATAAAAGCATAATGTACTTGTAAAATGTATATATAATGCTTTTGTGCAGAAAACCCCAAAGCTGAAGATGGTATCAACAGATGACTCCAAAAACCAAGGTCTTTGCAAATTTACCAGTAAAGTTACATCATTTCAACAAAAAGTCATGCATGATTTTTAGTGAATATTAATAAGCCCATTCTAAATATCTATGTAGTTTTCAGAAGAATAAGAACAGCTAAGACAATCTTGAAGACAATATTTTATTTGTTTTTATGCATGTATGGTAATATTTTATAGTTTAAAAATATTAAAATAAATAATAGAAATAGTTAGAGAGCTGAAAGAGATCTTAGAGTTTAAACATACAATTACCAAAGCACAAAATGTAAAGAACAAATGTAGAAAGAGAATAATAATATGAAATAAAAGTCAAGAAACAAAGAATATTAATCTAGGAGGTCCAACTAATAGAAATGTGAATGGAAAATGAAAAAAAAAGAAATGGGAAAGAAGTAATCATTAAAAAACAAAAAACTTAGAAAACATCCCCAAATGAAAGCAGAATGTAAGTTTCAAAATTGAACAGGCCCTTGGGGATCTCAAGTCCAAGAATGAAAAAAGGCCCACACTCATATCCTTTTGAAATTTTCTAACTCTGTGTATCGTGAGATTTTCAAAAGCATATAGAGCTCCACAAGGAATGTTTTTTTTTTGGGGGGGGAGAAAATCTGAGCAACATTAGACTTTGAGGGTTAAAAAAATGTGGATAATATAAGAGGAGGAAACAAAAAGAAACATTAATTCGAAATTTCAGGGTTAAAAACAAACCTGTCTGAAAAAGTTAAAGCCCAGTATAAAGCAATGTCAATTTAGAATGTAGTCAAGCAATTGAGTTTAATAATAATAAGCAAAAATAATAATAATAAACAAGAAGCAAGATAATCCATTTGAACTCAGTAAACTTTTTTCCCACCATATCCTAGGTTTCTGGGGTGAACCTATACCCAAGTAGAAGAGTATCCTATGTGCGTCAGCATTAGACAGTACTTGTGGACAGTCAACACAGTTTACACGTTTCCAAACTTTACAGTCAATATATAGAAAAAAAAAAAAAAAAGAAAAAGGACAACTTGGCGGTGGTTATAGAAAAATATAAATATAAAGAAGCTTAGAGATGACCAAAGTAAGCCACAGGAGGAAGGAAAAGTTGAGGAAATGAGTAGAACTAGTAATAACTCATCTTAAAAAATTAAGAACACAGACCTGTTGAAAAACAGAAATGAATTTTTAACTACATTATTTCAAGTTATAAAAGTAATCAATAAAAGAACAAAATGAAAAATATCAATGTCAAATACTGAAAACAAGGGCTAGGAAAGATGGGTAATTTCAGGGAGACATATCCTCAAGTTTCAGAGCAGAAGTCAAGGAGATTGCTTTAAAGTCGACAAGCATGTGATCAAGAATTACAGAATAGCACTCCAACAGAAAAGAACTGAAAACCAACAGTTAGGAGTTGCCCTGAGAATTTGATGAGAATGAAGGAATGACAAGGCAGGGAGAGCACTTTTTATTACAACCACCCTGTAAGATGAGATTGCAATTAATTTAAAAAAATGATTTTTAAGACTTACTCACAATTCATGTCCCATAAAACTACAAGCTGTAAATTAGAATAGCAATAAATAATAAAAAACTTTCATCTTAAAAAAATAAGTACCTAAGAAATGGAATGAGAAAAAGCCATCATCAGGTGAATGAATTAATTCAAATGCCCAAATTTAACACTGTTAGAAAAAAAAAAATGCAGGTATGAATATGAATGTGAGTATAAAATGAAAGGGAAAAAGGAGGGAATACTGAGTAGCACAATATTATCTGTTAAATAAAAATAAGGCCTATGCAGAATGTAAACATACTTAGAAAACAAACAATTTTTGCGTGTTTAATCATTGTCACTCAGTACTTGGGCCATTTGCATGCAGTCTGTACTATTTGACCACTTCTCTTTGTTATTTTCTAAAAATAAGGGAGAAGAAACAGCATTAGTTAAACACCTACCAGTTAAGTGTTTAAATGACTTTTTATTTGTTCTAAGGAATAATATTTGATGTAATTTTACCACCATATCAACTCTAAAGAAATAGCACTAAGAGATTTATCTAAGGTTAGAAAACAATAGAGCAAGGGCTTATCTGGATCCTAAACTACTTCTCTTATATTATACTACTATAGTCTTTTTAGTGATTATTAATATTTCTGACTATATTTGGTCTACTAAATTATAATATCAAAATATTAATCTTGAAATACACACAAAACTGGGGCACCAAGGTGGTGCAGTCGGCTAACAGTCTGCCTTCAGCTCAGGTCATGGTCCCAGGGTCCTGGGAAGAGACCATGCATTGGGCTCCCTGCTCTGCCGGGAGCCTGCTTCTCCCTCTCTGTCTGCCTGCCATTCCCCCTGCTTGTGCTCACTCTCTCTCTGTCAAATAAATAAACAAAATCTTAAAAAAAAAAAAAATACACACACAACTGTACTGTTTACTTGTATCTTCCTTAGCTTCTGTGGTAGGCAAAATAATGGCCTTCCAAAAATGTCCTAATACTCGGAAGCTCTAAATATGTTACTTTACATGGCAAAAGTGACTTGGAATATATGACTAAGTTGAGAATCTTAAAATAGGGAAAATACTCTGAATAAGACAGGTGGGCCAAATGCAATCAGAAGGGTCCTTGGATGATGGAATAGGGAGTTAGAAGAGTCAGAAAAGGAGATATCGTGACAGAAACAGAGGTCAGAACGATGGGATTGTTAGCTCTGAAGATGGAAGTTGGAAGAAGGGGCCATGAGCTAAGGAGTAGAAAAAACTCTTAGAAGCTGGGAAAGGCAAGGAAATGGATTCTCCACCAGAGTTTCCAGAGCAGTGCAGCCCTCCTGACTTCTTAAATTCAGTCCAAGGAGACTTCTTTGGGATTTCTTGTGTTATAAAACAGTATCATTTATAATAATATGTGTTATTTCAAGCCACTCCATTTGTGGTAATTTGTTACAGCAGAAATAGGAAACTAATCTAGAATCGGCTTCAGAATCAGAAAGATCTGGGTTTAAGTCTTGTTTCTGCTATGTTTGGGCAAGATTCTAAACCTCCATGAACTTCTCTCTCTTCATCCACAAATCTGAAATTATAAAAAGCAAGTAGGGTGATCATTCATCTACAGTTAGAGCTCATTAATGGGCAAATACGATTATTAGGTACCAACTACAGAAGAAAAATAAAATCTCTAAGAAAAAAAAATGGTCAAGATTGGGTTTTTTTGCTTCCAAACGCCCAAAGATAGCTAGCCAGTGATTCTTCATAACATATTGGCTACAAGTTGAAATATGAAGGAGGAAAACTGCTCCAATATTGAAACCACTTCATGATTTGAGCTCATTCACTGTACTCCTTTAATATCTAGCCTCTTTGGGGAAGAGGCAATATCCTTGACTGGCTATAAATTTATGAGTGTAGTTGCTTTTATGGCTCTGAATGTAATAGAACTTAAGTAAATACTGATAAGTTCTCTATTCTTCTGAGAAGTTTCCACCCACATAATATTGTCCTATCATTGGAAATCCCCACAGTTTTGATAAGAACGAAGGCAAGAACTCTTTTTTATATAATACTTGTCAATTAGAATCAGAACAGCATTCATCATTTTAGTTGGAAAGGCTAGGTGTTTTTTTAAAAAAACCCACTTGAAGTCTGTATAATGAAATTTTACTTTTATTGTCTTTTGAGCACTTCAGCTGGTTCTTGGGAGGTTAATGTTGACTTTCAAGTTTATTTTTTTCAAGCATCCCTTAACATGGTTTGCATTTATAGATTAAATGGTAAACTGGATTAAAGGAAATAAGTATTTTCTGTCACCACAGTCTCCCCATAAATTGACTGTATCTGAAAACCATGTTCATCTTTTCAATATAGGGATAGGTACTGCCTTCATTAATTAGGCCTTTATAGTTATAGTATTATAACTATAGTTATAATATAATTATATTATAGTAACTCTTTCAAACCATTTAGATATCAGTTGTTTTTCAGGAATTCTTTGTGTTCACAGTGTATTTAAAGAGACTTTTTTCTCAGACGCAATGGATTACACTTTCTATGTATTGTATCATAAGACTGCATGAGTTAATCACTATCCAAGGGGCCTCACAATCAGGCAAATTCTCACTGAAAACCATAATCACTCTAAAAAGTGTAAAATGTGACTAAGGAAAAATAATTTACTACATAATTCCCCCTATTTCATAGCATATGGTTTTTTCACTGGTATGTGCATCCCTTTAAGACATGATCTGAAAAACCACTCTTTAGGGAACCATAAATAATAATAACAATAATAATAATATATATTATATATTATATTTTATATATATTTATAATAATTATTATTATTATTAAATAGAATTATTCAATAGAATTCTATTGAATAGGATTATTATTATTATTTTAAGCAGGCTCCACACCTAGTGTGGAGCCCAATGTGGGCTTGAACTCAGGACTGACTGAGATCAAGATGTGAGCTGGGATCAAGAGTTGGACACTTAACCGAATGAGCCACCCAAACGCCCCTAGGGAACCATTATTTATATCAACTAAAAGAAGATCTTACAGATTTTACACGTTTATTTAGCTTTGGACTAAGTAAACTTTTGTTTTGGGTATTTCCCATCTGTAATGTGAGAATGACTATTAGACATCACCAAACAGAAATGTCCCCATATCTTGTATGAAGCTAATAGGTGTTCATTAAGTACTTACAGAGTTCCATATACATATATATATACACACACACACATGGGTTAACATTCCAGAAATGGGGAGCTTTTCCAGACTGCTTCAGCCTTCTGAAGATAACTGCCTGTCCATGCTAACATCACACCATTAGTGTCTGGATCACTCCAATGGATAGGAGGTATTATGAGCTGAATATCTGTTTCCCCAAAATGTGTGTGTTGAAGTCTTAATCCCAATTTGATGGTATTTAGAAGTGAGGCCTTTGGGAGGTAACCACTAGGTCATGAAGGTGGGGTCCTCTTGAATGAAATTAGTGTCCTTACAAGAACAGAGAAGAGAGCTAGCTTGTTCTTTTTCTACCATGTGAGTATACATCAAGAAATCAGCTGTCTGCAATCCAGAAGAGGGCTTTCACCAGAACCTGACCATACTGGCACCATGATCCTGGACTTCCAGCTTCTAGAACTGTAAGAGATAACTGTTTGTTGTTTAAGCCACCCAGTCACTGGTAATTTGTTAGAGCGGCTTGAACTAAGACAGGAGGTATGAATAAACATGTATATGATTAAATGCATGAATGAACAAACACTTCCTGAATGAACGTATGTATGAATTAGTTACTTGATTTTACACAAGGACATAGCAGAGTTTACTTCTCTTTGCTTACACAAAACCAAAGTACACAGTTCATTTATAAACACCACTACACAAGCAACATTTTGAAGTGAAGACTAGAATAAATATTTTATTACCCAGAATCCTATCACCCAACAAGACTGTATTTTTTCATGTTCCTGTTAGTTACCTGAACATATTTTATATCATTTATCCATTTGGCACAGACAAATCAGAATATTTTTTCTACATAATGAGAACAATCCAGGTACAAGTTTAAAATACTGCACCTATATTAGGTTTTCATATTTTTGACAGGCCACAGTGATCTCTCCTTCCTAAAAACTCATGACACTTTAAGAATTTCCTACTGACTAGGGACAGCCATATATTGTTACAAGACATACTTGGTATTATTAGTTACCCTGCATTCTATTCAATTTTGTATGTCATTTGCCCAGTTACTATGAAGCTTCTTCCTACTAGGAAATAGATATTATGTCTCTATATAATTCCACTCTGGCTAAAAGAGTGAGGAAGATGATAGGTAGGTAGATAGACAGATAGACAGACTGTTGAATGAATGTCAAACAGATATAGTCATTATAAGTGAATAAAAAATAAATGAAAAATTTAAAATGCCTAATATTTTATATTGTTGTATTTTGAATATAGTTACAATAGCTTGTTTCATAATTTTAACCACCTAAGAAACTATTACTGTCCCTTAAAATATATATTTCAAGATAATCAACATTTTTTCATTAATATCATATCTGTTAAACAGTAGTTAAAAAATCAGAAAGTCATTAGGAAAACGAGTGCAAGAGCGATTATCATTATTCTCCTTAGCTTTCACTTTTGATTTAAAAAGCATACGTGACATTAAAACTGTTCTTAACTTTGACCCAGTTACAATGCTGAAGCAACATGAACTCTGCCCCTTGAATGCCAACCTGTAAGTGGGGGTTATTGCTTTTTCCAATGAAGGTGTAAATTCGATTAAATAAATGTATCATGCATTCAGGAAATGAAGAAAGAAGACACAATTCCTCAGCCTTCCCGGAGCTTACAGGATAGTGCAGACAGTTATATATACATACTTAATTGTCAAAATCAGAACAAGTTTTTTGTTTGTTTTTGTTTTGTTGTTTCTTCTTGTTGGGTTTTTGTTTGTTTGTTTTTGGTCTCCAGTGGAAATCATGAAAATTTGATTCCTGTTCCCTTTGGGAAAATGAAGGCTTTAAAAATGACTTGGGGTGTCTCTTTGTTCTCAGGATTTCTCTCATTTTGACAATTATTCCTCTGTTATAAGTAGATAAAGGCTAGCCCTCTAAATACAAACATTGGTCTTCTTTCATGTGATTATTTTCTTCTTTCCTTATTTCCTTTGTTGGAGTATACATTTTCCTCCCACCCTTAATGCAAGACTTGGTCTTTATCTTCTTTACCTATATATACATTAATTCAGGGACTTTATGAACCACAGGAGCTGCTACTATTATTACCTCCCAAAGTTACATCTCTAATCCTAACCACGTATCAGTCCCCAGCCTAGTCTTATAACAGCTCATTATATTTTCCTTAAAATTAGTATCATTCTCTAAATTGTCCTCTACTGAGAATGGCCATCATCTCACTCCTGGCAATATACACATATATATGAATGTGTATAAACACACATGCACTTGTAAGTATGTATATATACTTACAAAGTATAATATAGATTTGTGTTTTTTTTAATTTTATTTATTTATTTGACAGACAGAGATCACAAATAGGCAGAGAGGCAGGCAGAGAGAGAGGGAGGAAGCAGGCTCCCCGCTGAGAGGAGAGCCCGGATGCGGGGCTTGATCCCAGGACCCTGGGATCACGACCCGAGCCGAAGGCAGAGGCTTTAACCCACTGAGCCACCCAGGCATTCCTAGATTTGTATTTTTTTAAGGTATAGCAGGTCTTTCATCCTATATACTATATCTGTCACATACTGATTTTTATAATTCCTCAGGAAGGAGAACCCAATTTCTGAAACTCCAATGGCAAGTTTTCATTTTCTTAAAAATTTTAACTGTCTAATATGAATGCCTCCTTACTATGGTCACTCCTCTTAATTAATTAATCATCGTGTCCTGAATCCAGCCTAATGCTGATGCCAGGGTCCCCATGAAGCCACTTAGGGCCCATGAGCTCAGGCCATCTCTTAAGCTCACACCTCAGCTCACTTTGACCACCAATCTAATTTCACCTACAGATGCTCTTTCTAACCACTCCTACCAGCAAATCAAGCCCTATTCCATCAGATCTTATGCCTCCTCATTTCCAGAAAGGAGCCTACTCTCCCCTATGGTAAGCTCCTAAGAGTCAATACCCCTTTGCTGACCAAGACCTGAGCAACCACCAACCCTCCCTCCACCACTCCTTCACCCCAGATGTTCCACATATCTTCTCAGAGGTGTTCTCTAGTGCAACCAGAAGATCCACCTATTAGATTCAATGTTACACGTCATGCTCCGTGTAAGTTTCAACCTAAGAGATTACCTCTTTCCTCAAATAATTCATAGTAAAAATCCAAGGAAATGGCTTTAGACTCACATAAACCTAGATTTTAATTCTGGCTCTGCTACTTGTCTCATTCTGGACATCTTCAGTTTCTTCACTTAAAGAAAGATTTACTTTAGGGGTATAGTGAGGGATAAGCATAAAATATATAGCCCATGGTGGGCACCAACTTCCCTTCTATCTTAAGGCCAAGAAAGAAGAACATATAAAGCTGCCTGATAAATCAAGGCTACTTTACTATGCTAAAAAAGGGGAAGGCTGGCAGGAATTAATACACATCCTTCATCTCATTTTCTCTTAGGTAAACAGACATGTAAGAGATATGGTTCTTCATCATGAAAACTGACGCACATGTATTCTCTTTACAGCTAGCCTGCAGACTAGTCCATTGTTATTAATATGGAGACTTGGAACCTGCTCTGAACACTTGGTAAATGACTAAATTAATTAGTCAGTGGATCTGTTCTGAATACATCAGACTTGACAAATATTTAAAAAAAATAACTGGTTAAAACAGATTCTTTATTCCATATGGCTTTTATATAGAGTGTTAATTTTTCCTTCACAATACCAGGAACATATTTCAGTTACCATCTTGGTAAGAATTATATTTCTTACACTTTCTAAGGAAATTTTGAAGTCAATTCTTTATATTCTTTTTTTTTTTTTTTTTTTTTTGAGAAAGAGAGAGAGCACATGTGAGCAGCAGCAAGTGGTGAGGGGAGACAGAAGGGGAGGGAGAGAGAGAATTTTAAACAGGCTCCATGCCCAGGGTGTTATGTTCCAATAAAAAAAATAAAATAAAATAAGGAATTAGGCCTAAAAATGGCCCAGATAAGATAGAACAGCAAATAAACTTGAAATGAAAATTAAATAATCCAATAAAACACAGAAAGAGTTATATTTTTCATAGGACTATGCTTTCAAGGAAATAGAAAAAAGATCTTTAAAAAATCTTGGGGCCCCTGGGAGGCTCGGTGGATTTAGTATCCAACTCTTGATTTCAGCTCAACTCATGATCTCAGGGTTGTGGGATCAAGCCCCAAGTCAGGCTCCACACCCAGCTTAAGGATTAATTCTCTTTCTTCCTCTTCTTCTTCCCTTCCCCAGCCAAAAAATCTCAAGTATACAAATCAACAAATTCTTATAGTAACCCCATAAGTCCCTTCTCGAGTTGTGTTATTTATCATACCACCCTCAAATATTTGTAATCTCATTCTTAGTAGATGCTCAATGTATTCTATATTGACGCTATACATTTCTATTTCCTCATAATGTTTATGTCGAATTTTGAATAATTCAACTAAGATCTTATACAGAAAATAAGATCTCCAAAGTGTAGAAAATGAGCCTTTTAGATACATGAAGCTCTGGACAGGTTTGTAAAACTTTGTGTATTTCTAGACAAAGAAGTCCCGGATAAGGAGTGCATTTTATGGTTCCCATAACCACTTAGTCAATAATGTTCACTAGATAGAAAAGTCCATACAACTCATTGTAACCAGTTCTGACTTAGAATACCTAATTTCACAGAGCTATAACCATACTCAGTTAAGGCCTCTTTTTTTCTTCTGTTTTGATTTAGTTTTTTGAAGATGAGATTAAATCAGTTTGTATACAGAAAATATGTAAACACTGCAACTACTATTCTTATTTTTTAAAGATTTATTTATTTATGGGGGGAAGGACAGAGGGAGTTTGCTCAAGCACACTCAACCTGACATGGGGCTTGATCCCACATCCCATGAGATCATGACCAGAGCTGAAACCAAGAGGTGGGGTGCTAATGGACTGAGCCACCTAGGCATCCCTAAAACTACTAGTCTTTTAAAAACAGCAATAACTTACTGAAGAAATTGTGTTAATAGAGCAACATGGTTATTTTTTTAAATCTTTTTAACATCCTGCTCAAAAATATAAAGGCAATTACCACTTTTATGAGCTTTTTCAGTTATTTCACGAATTCAATGACTTTGTGGATGTGTCTGCAAGATGAAGTGTAGAACTGAAATAATTTATCAAGATAAATGTTACTAAAACATTTTCTTTAATTACTTGCACATTTCATTTTGGCATGCTTTAAGATCAACTATCCAGAAAATTAGAGTTCTCTATGTTCATGCATAACAGAAAACACCAGGTTCTATTAAATGATTTAATTGTTCCCTAGAATACAAATACTTGAACATTACTTACCATAATGACTGTCATTGTTGGATATGTGTGTAACTAAAGATGTCAACATTTTATGAAACTTAATTTTAATTATTAATCACTTCTACCTATCTAGAAGCAATGTTATTACCAAAAAATAATAAAATAAATAAAACAACTCTAAATCAAGACAGATGGAAGAGTTATATGACACATATCACTTAGGTTTTAAAAAGTTCATAAAATCTATGTTCTCAAAAACCACATTTTGTGTTCTCAAATAGTGTACTCTGGCATCCAATTCTTAGGAAGTCAATCTCCTAAAAAGTTAGTGTTTTACTGTTTTGAGGGTTGGTATGTTTAATTTGAAAGATGAGTTATTTCTTTGGGTTTTGAAGAGATAGAAAAATGTTTTAAGGACTATGTTATCTGCATAAAAAGCATGGGTGTGGGTGCAATAGGTAAGGACTCAAGACATATATTTCACTTTCATATATGTTTGACAATCTTATTCCCTACAAAGTGCTAATATTTACAGTGATATGCACATATACAGGTATTTCTAAGTAGTTTGATTTTTTTAAAATTTTAGTTAGTTAACATATAGTGCAATATTGGTTTCCAGAGTAGAATTCAGTGATTCATCACTTACATATAATAGCCTTGTTCATCACAAAAAGTGCCCTCCTTAATAGTTTCTTTCTTTTTTCTTTTTTTTTGTAAGAATTTATTTATTTACTTGAGAGAGAGAGAGTGAGAGAGAGAGCACATGAAGGAGAGAGCTCCAGAGGGAGAGAAAGAAGCAGTCTCCCACAGAGCAAGGAGCCTGATGTGGGGCTCAATCCCAGGACCTTGGGATCATGACCTGAGCCAAAGGCAGACAGTTAACCAACTGAGCCACCCAGTTGCCCCAATAGTTTGATTCTTAATTGCAGCATTTTCTTATACTTCCTTTCAGTCAGTCAAAAAAATGGGTGTTTCATGATGCAACAGACCAAGTTCTCTCCTATGCACTGCAGCTAGAGAAGTGAATAAAGAAGACAAAGTCCCTGCTTTCATGGACCTCATTCTTGCAAGCAAGAGGGGCACTATAAAAAATATGTATCAAAATATCAGTGATTGCTAAGTACAATGAAGAGAGATAAAACAAGATGAGATGATAGAATGATTAGGGTTATTATTGATAGGCTGATTAGATAAGAGCTCTCCAAGAATTTAATGTTTAGGAAAAGACCTAGCAAAAATAACTGGGGAGGAGAGGGCTTCTGTGGAGGGCACAGCAGCAGCAACACTAAAACACCAACAATCTGCATATTCTGGAAACTTCAGGTAGGCCAATGTGATTGGAGAATGACAGGGTTGGTGAAAATGTACTAGTCAATGTACTAAAGACTTACTACACATGTTACTTAATGCTCAGTACCATCACATGTGATATACATTATTTTCCTTGTTTAAAAAAAAAAACATAAAACATTAAGATCAGAAATATGAAGTAAGAGGTGCCTAGGTGGCTCAGTGGGTTAAAGCCTCTGCCTTCGGCTCAGGTCATGATCCCAGTGTCCTGGGATCGAGCCCCACATCGGGCTCTCTGCTTAGCAGGGAGCCTGCTTCCTCCTCTCTCTCTGCCTGCCTCTCTGCCTACTTGTGATCTCTCTCTCTGTCAAATAAACAAATAAAATCTTAAAAAAAAAAAAAGAAAGAAAGAAAGAAATAGGAAGTAAGGCAGATCAATCAATTCCCGGAACCGAATTCAGTGGTAGCAGTTCCTGTGCTATTTCACTTCCAGTAAGGAATAACACAGCCACAACCTACAGTCCTGGACCAGGGAATTAGGCTGAAGATATTAGAACAGGCTGGTAGTGCAGGGTATAAAAAGCTTAAATTCAAGAGGCCTGACATTATTGCTACCCTAATGCGAGCAATCATTTAATTCCTCAATGTTCCCTCTGAACATTAAAATCCCAATATAATCATTCATTTCTTTATTAATCACTCTGAACATATCTATTAAAGGCCTAATATAGAATAGGCAATATGATTAAGAATTATAACAAATAATAATTTTATGTGCCTTCAGAGATCCCTCATTCAAATGGAAAGCAAACCTATGAACATATCATTCAAGATAATATAAGTTCAATAAATAAGGAGAAAAAGTGCTATGGAAATATAAAGTCAGGAAATTTTGGGAATAAAGATGCATGATCACACTGGGCCTCTAATATTTTATTCAGTCATTGCATAACATTCTATGTATCTTGTGAGAAAACAATACTGCATAAATTCCCATCATAAAGTCTAAATTTTTTTTGGCAGACATAGGTTATACTGGGTTCTTCTGTCTCTCTCTCCTGTAATAATCCCTGTAATTTTATAATTAGTTTTCTAATAATAAGCCATATGCTCAAAAATCTTCACAGGTCATGAATTTCTTCACTGATAGCTATAATAATGGATGGAAATAATTTAACCTAGGTATATAAGCATGGCCTACTACTTAAAAATGAAACATGTACATAGGAAAATAATGCATATTCTTCTTTCTTTAAATATTTAAGAAATAAAGTCAGGTTTTTCAGAGTAATTTTAGAGGAAAGAAACTTCAAAAGCTCAAACTTATATAAATGGTGACATGCGTCTTCTTTAACTACTCTGGATACTTTACAGCTGCAAATTTAGCTTTTGAAGGTTTGAATAAACCCAAGAATAAGAAAGGAGCCTGACCAGTGATAAGCTATGTGCTGAGACTCACATGATGAAACTCTAGATAAGAGACTAATTATAGGAGCAGGTCACTGAACTCCAGGATGAATTAAACTGAACCCAATAACTCCACCTTAAAGCACTGGGTCTTTCTCTATATAGTATATGCCATCCCTTGTAAGGAATTAAAATACTATTTTTCTAATACAGTGATGGCGAAACAAAGAAAACACATAGAACTCTAAGAAATCAATCAGAAAATTAAAATTTTTGATGAATTCACAAGTTAAATGTTGAATTTTAGGTTGCATCTATGACATAAACAAACTTACCACTGTTCCAAATGGAAACAAGAAAAGTCAGTTCCTACAGTCTCCATTCCCCTCCACCTGAGACAATGTATCAGAAAGATGGAAACAATGTTATTACCATTCTAATAGAGTCAGTAAAGTCAAATGTTCTAACATAAATGCTTTGTTAAAAGGGCTTTATGATTACTTCATAATTACTAACTAGCAAATCTTCCACTGAACATTAAAATTCCATTTGACTGGTCATAGCTGATGCTTGTTACAGTGGCCAGCAGCCCACATTTGCACAGGAGAGTGGCAGTCTCTGCCTATTGCCCAAGCATAACTAATAACAGCCTCCCTTGCTACTCTGAAAAGTCTCCTGATTTGCAAGGTAAGTTATGTTTGGAATACTATCACCTTTCTCAAGACTTAAAATAGTGTGATGGTGCACCTGGCTGCCTCAGTTGGTGGGGCATGTGACTCTTGATTTCAGGGTTGTGAGTTCAAGCCCCATATTGGGCAAAGACCTTACATTAAAAATATATACATATTGTGACAAAGAATAGCTAAATTTAATATCAGAGAGAAAAAGGGTCAAAAGAATTTACATTCGATGAACCATTTCAAATGTTTTTTGTGTCACTGATCCACCCTACTGTCAACTAAAACTGAATATTCAATTAATTAAGCTGAGAACTTATTGGTACTATGCTACACACTAAAATAAAAAGGACTTCAGAAATACGCCCTTCCTGGCAGAAACTAAAACCAAAAGAAAATAAAGTGGCCTACCAATGGGCATATAGGCCTGAAAGCTAACAAAATACAAATACAAAAGCAGACACATGAAAGGACATGCATATGCTAGGAAAATGCACTCATTATTTAAGTAACATGTCTATATATAGAATATATTCTAAGTTTAATTCAATCAGTTTTTCTTAAAATGTTAGTTGTTACTTGATTAACATGTTTGGCATTATTATTAGCACTAGAAAAGTAGAGGTTTAATAGTTAGAAAGTGTAGTTTTTAATTATTAACTTGTTACTTGAATATAAACAAAATATATGGCCAAACAAAATATACGCCTATTATTGAAAATTTTGTAATATATAGAAAACTATAAAAAGCCCTATAATTTTATCATTCAAAGTACCATTTTTCACATATTCTTACATTAGTTAAAAATGTATGTAACTGTGTATACATTATATATGTATACATGTGTATGCTTATATATTTATTAAACATGTAATATACATTATTCTTTCTATATAGATTATTCTCTGTCTGGAGTATTTTCAATCTTTTATTTCTATACAGCATTATGTCCTGAGCATTGCCCTATACCATTATTATTTGAAAACATTACTTTAATGGTTGGATAATACATAAACTGTATTGACATTGATCATATTGCTAATTATTTTAAGAGAAAAAAATCCTAGAAGTGGGATAATTAAGTCAGATGATAGAATTTCTTTACAGATTTTAACCCACAGTGTCAATGCACTTTCCACAAAAGTGGTCTTATTTTCTTTATCCACTAGTGAAGAGCATAGGCTTTGGAACAGGAATGCCTACAATGGAATCATGGCTCACTCACTGACTGCATATTTCAGTCTTTAAACCCTTTAAAAATCAGGTACTCATTTGGAAAGTGCTGACAATAAATGCTTTGAGGTTGTATTAGAACCCAAAGATGTGGGGCACCTGGATGGCTCAGTCATTAAGCATCTGTCTTTGGCTCAGGTCATGCTCTCAGGGTCCTGAGATGGAATCCTGCATCGAGCTCCCTGCTCAGCAGGTAGTCTGCTTCTCCTTCTGCCTCTCTCTCTCTCTCTCTCTCTCTGTCACTCATGAATAAATAAATAAAATCTTAAAAAAAAAAAAAAGAGCCCAAGGATGTTGGACACGTATTAAAACCACAACAATTGGGGTGCCTGGGTGGCTCAGTTGGTTAAGCAACTGCCTTTGGCTCAGGTCATGATCCTGGATCAAGTCCAGGGATCAAGTCCAGCATCAGGCTCCCTGCTTGGCAGGGAGTCAGCTTCTCCCTCTGACCTTCTACCTTCTCATGCTTTCTCTCTCATTCTCTCTCAAATAAATAAATAAAATCTTAAAAAAAAAAAAACCTGCAACAATTATTACTGTACCCACTAGTAATGGTATAATGCCAACACTGGATATTATATTTTTGTTCTTTGATAATAATTATTTATATCATTATAAAATTTAAAGTAATTTTGAACTTATTTGACCACAGTTTGGCAGAGACAACTAGCAATTCCCTTAGATATGTTCCTCCTTTCATGGCAAGAGATAAGTAATTGATTGGACACTTTGGAATTGGAGGTCACATTTCTCAGCCACCCTTGCAGTTGGATGTAGCCATATATCTAAGTTTTCACCAATGGAATGTGATCATAAGTGATGCTTATTACTTATGGGTCTAGGCTTGAAGATATTGTGCATGAAATCCCCCATGCTCCCTCTGTCCTGGAATACAGATGTGCTTGTGATTTAACCTCAACCAAGCAGAACAAGACAATGCCCAAGGGCAAGGGTCATAAAATGACAGAGCAGACTGTTTTGTAAATAAAGTTTTTCTGGAACACAGTCATACCCATTTGTTTATGTATTGTCTGTGGCCACTTTCATCCTACAACTGCAGAGTTGAGTAACTGCAACAGACATCATATGGCCCCCAAATCCTACAATACTTGTTATTACAGAAAAAACTGCCAAAAGCTGCTCTAGGAGATAGCAAAGCCATGAGAGAAACAACCTGAGTCCTCAGAGAACCATGTGAAACACAAATAATCATTCAATCTAGACCAGGGACTTAGGGATTGTTAAGTGGAAAGGAAATAAACTTCATCACAGCAACCCTTTTAGGCCATTTAGTTCTAGCAGCATAATTTTCATCCTGACTAATATACCAGGAAAGCTGAGTTTTTATGAAGTTATGCTGTTTAAGTATGTCACCTTTATTCAAGTTGGAGAATTTTTCTTCTTCATTTTTGAAGTTTTGGTATGCTAGCAATTTAA
Organism: Taxidea taxus jeffersonii; assembly: GCA_003697995.1. NCBI lineage: Eukaryota > Metazoa > Chordata > Mammalia > Carnivora > Mustelidae > Taxidea > Taxidea taxus. The sequence goes on along the minus strand of ML107676.1, from coordinate 236,879 downwards.
AGCTATGTCTGCAATATTTATGGACTAATATCCATAGATTATTTGATTTTTAGGTTAATGATGCTTCTATATAATTTCAAAAATATTTCTCTTCTAACACATCTACCATTACTTCCTCTTATGGTTTCTTATATTGTTTTAGATATAGTTTTCCTTTTTTTCAAGACCAGGTAGATATTTGGGGTTTTTTTGGTGTTTTTTAAATTATATTTATATTTCACTCATCTTTTTTCATTCCAAATGACATCCAGCAGTACTTACTGAATAGTTTCCCCACAGATATGTTATAATCACATTATAACACTGATTCAAAATTATATTATATACTCATGTATCATAAATTTATAAACATTTTTCAGAGTTTTTATATGCTCCATTCTTCTTTTCTCAAAGCAGTATCATACAGCTTTAATTAGCATAGTTTTAGAATTCAATGAATATACAGTATGTCAAGTCATTTCTTCATTCATTCATATTTAGTCTCTAACTTTTGGGGGAATGAGGATGCTTTTTAAAGCTTCTATTTTGTCATGTGAGAAATATAAAATAAATTATAATGTATTTAATTGATTTATAATAACTACAGAGAAAGATTGACATAGATGGGTATTCACAATACAGGTGGGAAAAAAAATTCACATTACAACATTGCATATACTATACTTTCTCATTTCCAAAGTAAACCTGAAAATAATCTAATGTCATACAGTTCTTCAGTACAGTAAGGCTAAGACAAGTAATTTTTATTCTAGTTACTAACACTATTGGTATTTTCATTTTAGACACTAGAAAATTGGATGATGAAGTTAAAATCATGAGGTCAATAATTAAGAGAGCCTGAGATTCAGCACCCCTGCTCTCTGTCATGATTTCCAATGATCCTAGTATTAATTCTACAATGTTCCTGGCGAACTCACTGAATGCAGGCATCTTATTATATATTTTATCCCAGAACACCTTAAAAACCAAAATTTTTTTAAATTTTTTTTTATTTAAGCTTTTTTTATTTAAACATATAATGTAACCCCACCACCCTCTCCCAAACCCTCTCCGCCCCCACCCCCCTCAGTTTGTTTTATGACATTAAGAGTCTCTTTTGGTTTGTCTCCCTCCCGATCCCATCTTGTTTCATTTTTTCTTTTCCTACCACCTTAAACCCCACCCCCGTTGCATCTCCACTTCCTCATATCAAGGAGATCATGTGATAGTTGTCTTTCTCCAGTTGACTTATTTCGCTAAGCATAATACACTCTATTTCCATCCATGTCGTCACAAATGGTAAGATTTCATGTCTTTTGATGGCTGCATAGTATTCCATTGTATATATATATACCACTTCTTCTTTGTCCATTCATCTGTTGATGGACATCTAGGTTCTTTCCATAACTTGGCTATTGTGGACATTGCTGCTATAAACATTCAGGTACACGTGCCCCTTAAGATCACTACGTTTGTATCTTTAGGGTAAATACCCAGTAGTGCAATTGCTGGGTCATAAGGTAGCTCTATTTTCAATTTTTTGAGGAACCTCCATGCTGTTTTCCAGAGTGGTTGCACCAGCTTGCATTCCCACCAACAGTGTAGGAGGGTTCCCCTTTCACCACATCCTCGCTAGCATCTGTCATTTCCTGACTTGTTCATTTTAGCCATTCTGACTGGTGTGAGGTGGTATCTCATTGGGGTTTTGATTTGTATTTCCCTGATGCCCAGTGATGTGGAGCACTTTTTCATGTGTCTGTTGGCCACCTGGATGTCTTCTTTGCAGAAATGTCTCTTCATGTCCTCTGCCCATTTCTTGATTGGATTATTTGTTCTTTGGGTGTTGAGTTTGCTAAGCTCTTTATAGATTTTGGATACTAGCCCTCTATCTGATATGTCGTTTGCAAATATCTTCTCCCATTCTGTCAGTTGTCTTTTGGTTTTGTTGACTGTTTCCTTTGCGGTGCAAAAGCTTTGGATCTTGATGAAGTCCCAATAGTTCATTTTTTCCCTTGCTTCCCTTGCCTTTGGCGTTGTTCCTAGGAAGAAGTTGCTGCGGCTGAGGTCGAAGAGGTTGCTGCCTGTGTTCTCCTCAAGGATTTTGATGGATTCCTTTCTTACATTGAGGTCCTTCATCCATTTTGAGTCTATTTTCGTGTGTGGTGTAAGGAAATGGTCCAATTTCATTTTTCTTCATATGGCTGTCCAATTTTCCCAACACCATTTGTTGAAGAGGCTGTCTTTTTTCCATTGGATATTCTTTCCTGCTTTGTCGAAGATTAGTTGACCATAGAGTTGAGGGTCTATTTCTGGGCTCTCTAATCTGTTCCATTGATCTATGTGTCTGTTTTTGTGCCAGTACCATACTGTCTTGATGATGACAGCTTTGTAATAGAGCTTGAAGTCTGGAATTGTGATGCCACCAACTTTGGCTTTCTTTTTCAATATTCCTTTGGCTATTCGAGGTCTTTTCTGGTTCCATATAAATTTTAGGATTATTTGTTCCATTTCTTTGAAAAAATTGGATGGGATTTTGATAGGCATTGCATTAAATGTGTAGATAGCTTTAGGTAGCATAGACATTTTCACAATATCTATTCTTCCAATCCATGAGCATGGAACATTTTTCCATTTCTCTGTGTCTTTCTCAATTTCTTTCATACTTTATAGTTCTCTGAGTATAGATTCTTTGCCTCTTTGGTGAGGTTTATTCCTAGGTATCTTATGGTTTGGGGTGTAATTGTAAGTGGGATTGACTCCTTAATTTCTCTTTCTTCTGTCTTGTTGTTGGTGTAAAGAAATGCAACTGATTTCTGTGCATTGATTTTATATCCTGACACTTTACTGAATTCCTGTACAAGCTCTAGCAGTTTTGGAGTGGAGCCTTTTGGGTTTTCCACATATAGTATCATATCATCTGCAAAGAGCGATAGTTTGGCTTCTTCTTTGCCGATTTGGATGCCTTTAATTTCTTTTTGTTGTCTGATTGCTGAGGCTAGGACTTCTAGTACTATGTTGAATAGCAGTGGTGATAGCGGACATCCCTGCCGTGTTCCTGACCTTAACGGAAAAGCTCTCAGTTTTTCTCCATTGAGAATGATACTTGCCGTGGGTTTTTCATAGATGGCTTTGATAATATTGAGGTATGTGCCTTCTATCCCTACACTTTGAAGAGCTTTGATTAGGAAGGAATGTTGCACTTTGTCAAATGCTTTTTCAGCATCTATTGAGAGTATCATATGGTTCTTGTTCTTTCTTTTGTTAATGTATTGTATCACACTGATTGATTTGCGGATGTTGAACCAACCTTACTGCCCTGGAATAAATCCCACTTGGTCATGGTGAATAATCCTTTTAATGTACTATTGGATCCTATTGGCTAGTATTTTGGTGAGAATTTTAGCATCTGTGTTCATCAAGGATATTGGTCTGTAATTCTCTTTTTTAATGGGATCCTTGTCTGGTTTGGGGATCAAGGTGATGCTGGCCTCATAAAATGAGTTTGGAAGTTTTCCTTCCATTTCTATTTTTTGGAACAGTTTCAGGAGAATAGGAATTAATTCTTCTTTAAATGTTTGGTAGAATTCCCCTGGGAAGCCATCTGGCCCTGGGCTTTTGTTTGTTTGGAGATTTTTGATGACTGTTTCAATCTCCTTACTGGTGATGGGCCTATTCAGGTTTTCTATTTCTTCCTGGTTCAGTTTTGGCAGTTTATATGTCTTCAGGAAAGCATCCATTTCTTCCAGATTGTCAAATTTGTTGGCATACAGTTGCTCATAATATGTTCTTATGATTGTTTGTATTTCTTTGGTGTTGGTTGTGATCTCTCCTCTTTCATTCATGATTTTATTTATTTGGGTCCTTTCTATTTTCTTTTGGATAAGTCTGGCCAGGGGTTTATCAATCTTATTAATTCTTTCAAAGAACCAGCTCCTAGTTTCATTGATTTGTTCTATTGTTTTTTTGGTTTCTATTTCATTGATTTCTGCTTTGATCTTTATTATTTCTCTTCTCCTGCTGGGTTTAGGCTTTCTTTGTTGTTCTTTCTCGAGCTCCTTTAGGTGTAGGGTTAGGTTGTGTATTTGAGACCTTTCCTGTTTCCTGAGATAGGCTTGTATCGCTATATATTTTCCTCTCAGGACTGCCTTTGCTGTGTCCCACAGATTTTGGACCCTTGTGTTTTCATTATCATTTGTTATCATGGTTTTTTTCAATTCTTCTTTAATTTCCTGGTTGACCCATTCATTCTTTAGAAGGATGCTGTTGAGTCTCCATGTATTTGTGCTCTTTCCAAATTTCCTCTTGTGATCGAGTTCTAGCTTCAGAGCATTGTGGTCTGAAAATATGCAGGGATTAATCCCAATCTTTTGATACCGATTGAGACCTGATTTATGACCCAGGGTGGGCTTTATTCTGGAGAATGTTCCATGGGCACTAGAGAAGAATGTGTATTCTGTTGCTTTGGGATGGAATGTTCTGAATATATCTGTGATGTCCATCTGCTCCAGTGTGTCATTTAAGATCTTTATTTCCTTGTTGATCTTTTGCTTGGATGATCTGTCCATTTCAGTGAGGGGTGTGTTAAAGTCTCCAACTATTATTGTATTCTTGTCAATGTGTTTCTTTGATTTTGTTATTAATTGGTTTATATAGTTGGCTGCTCCCATGTTAGGGGCATAGATATTTAAAATTGTTAGATCTTCTTGTTGGACAGACCCTTTGAGTATGATATAGTGTCCTTCCTCATCTCTTATTATAGTCTTTGGCTTAAAATCTAATTGATCTGATAGAAGGATTGCCACCCCAGCTTTCTTCTGATGTCCATTAGCATGGTAAATTGTTTTCCACCCCCTCACTTTCAATCTGGAGGTGTCTTCAGGTCTAAAATGAGTTTCTTGTAGGCAGCATATTGATGGGTTTGTTTTTTTATCCATTCTGACACCCTGTGTCTTTTGATTGGGGCATTTAGCCCATTTACGTTCAGAGTAACTATTGAGAGATATGAATTTAGTGCCATTGTATTGCCTGTAAGGTGACTGTTACTGTATATTGTCTCTGTTCCTTTCTGATAATACTTTTAGGGTCTCTCTTTGCTTAGAGGACCCCTTATAATATTTCCTGTAGAGCTGGTTTGGTGTTTACAAACTCTTTCAGTTTTTGTTTGTCCTGGAAGATTTTTATCTCTCCCTCTATTTTCAATGAAAACCTAGCTGGATAAAGTATTCTTGGCTGCATGTTTTTCTCGTTTAGTGCTCTGAATATATCATGCCAGTTCTTTCTGGCCTGCCAGGTCTCTGTGGATAAGTCTGCTGCCAATCGAAGATTTTTACCCTTGTACGTTACAGACTTCTTGTCCCGTGCTACTTTCAGGATTTTCTCTTTGTCGCTAAGACTTGTAAATTTTACTATTAGATGGCGGGGTGTGGACCAATTCCTATTGATTTTGAGGGGTGTTCTCTGCGCCTCCTGGATTTTGATGCTTGTTCCCCTTGCTATATTAGGGAAATTCTCTACAATAATCCTCTTCAGTATACCTTCTGCTACTATTTCTCTTTCTTCTTCTTATGGAATCCCAATTATTCTAATGTTGTTTCGTCTTATGGCATCACTTATCTCTCGAATTCTCCCCTCGTGGTCCAGTAGTTGTTTGTCTCTCTTTTGCTCAGCTTCTTTATTCTCTGTCATTTGGTCTTCTATATCACTAATTCTTTCTTCTACCTCATTTATCCTAGCAGTAAGAGCCTCCATTTTTGATTGCACCTCATTAATAGCTTTTTTGATTTCAACTTGATTAGATTTTAGTTCTTTTATTTCTCCAGAAAGGGCTTTTATTTCTCCTGACAGGGTTTCTCTAATATCTTCCATGCCTTTTTCGAGCCCGGCTAGAACCTTGAGAATTGTCGTCCTGAATTCCAGATCTGACATATTACCAATGTCTGTATTGATTAGGTCCCTAGCCTTCGGTACTGCCTCCTGTTCTTTTTTTTGTGGTGAGTTTTTCCACCTTGTCATTTTGTCCAGATAAGAATCCGCTGTTCTCCTTGTTAAGTGACTTGGTCTTGGCTGGATTTCTTTGATCTTCTGGGGGAGGGGCCTGTTGTAGTGATTCTCAAGTGTCTGTGCCCCAGGCGGAATTGCACCGCCCTTACCAGGGGCCGGGCTAAGTAATCCTCTCAGGTTCGCTTTTGGGAGCTTTTGTTCCCTGAATGCTTTCCGTAGAGTTCCAGAGGACGGGAATGAAAATGGTGGCCTCCCAATCTCCGGTTCAGAGGAGCCGAGAGCTAGGGGCCCCAGTCTTCAGTGCGCCTTCAGAGAAAAGTGTTTAATCACTCCTGTCTCCCCAGCCTCCGTTCGCACTCGGAGACGGTGCTTGGAGACCGCGCTCGGTGAAAATCGTGCGTAATCAGTCCCGTCTCACTGGCTTCTGGGAGTGCTCTGAGCTCACCCAGCCTGTGACCAAGCATCTCTGTCTCTGGCAGAGTCCCACCTGGAGTCTCCGAACCCCGTAGATCCCTGAGCTCTCCCGGGTCGGAGTCTCCCCGGATCTTGTGGGGACCCCTCGCACAGAGCACTGACCCGTGTCACAGAGCACCGGCCCATGTCACAGACCACGGCTCTAGGAAACCTCGGCTCTGTCTCCGCAGCTGGCTTCCCCGCTCTAATACCTGTGAGCTCTGCGACACTCAGACACCCCCGATCCTTCTGTGACCCCATGGGACCTGAGTCCATGCTGTCCCGGTAAGGTCTTCACCCCAGTTTAGCCTCTGGAGCGATGTCCCTCCCTGTAGCAGACTTTTAAAAGTCCTGATTTTGTGCTCCGCCGCTTGCCGGGAGCCGGCCCCTCCCCCTGGGGTCTATCTTCCCGTCACGTTGGATTCACTTCTCCACTGGTCCTACCTTTTAGAAAGTGGTCGATTTTCTGTTTCTAGAATTGTTGTTTTTCTTCTCTTCAATCTCCTGTTGGATTCGTAGGTGTTCGGAATGGTTTGATAGGCTATCTAGCTGATCTCCAGCTGCCTGTTGTCATCTCAGCCTGCTACTTCTCCGCCATCTTGACTCCTCCCCAAAAACCAAAATTTTTTGTTGTCATGATCAAATCCTTATACTGAACTCAGTATGCAATGATGACCACCTATCCTTCAGAGACCTTAAGATATGGATATTAATTTTTGAATTTTATTTTCTTCATTTTTCTGATTGGAATTGGAACAAATGTATAGAACTCATGTGAACTAGAAGCTTTACAATTCTGAGACTTTCCATGCAGGAATATCTTCCTATTTATTCAGATCTCTTTACAAGTCTTTCAAAAGGTCCTATTTTTAGTCTTACATATTTATAATTTTAGTAATTTATTATGAAACCTGATACATACAAAATAACATCTAGTATCTGCTCAATTTACTAATAATGAAACAAATATCCATATGCCCAGTACTTATTTATGAAGTAGAACATGAACCATCACTTTGAAGGCCCCTGGATACCATTCCTTGATTGAATCCCACTCCTAGAGTTAATTACTATCCTATGCTAATAATTCCTTACAGTACTTTGAGTCTTACCACATATCTATAAATTAATAGCAATGTGTTATTTAGTTATTTCTGTTTGGGTCTTTATATAAATGAAAATATTACTGTAATATATTTTTCTTTGATTTTGTTTTTTTAATTGAACTTTGTGTTTATGAGATTTAAGTTGATAGAGGAGTGATTTATTTTCTCTGTTTTATAATACATCACCATGTGAACATACCACAATGCATTTATCCATTCCACTATTGATAGACATTTGGGGTATTTCCAATATTTACTTTTACAAACAGTGCTGCCATAAATATTCTAGTATATGTTTCCAGTGCACATATCAACACATGGTTTGTGGACTCAAGCCAGTCCATGAACTGTTTGTTTTAAATCCATGATAGGATAAATACAGAAATGGGGGTAAGCACTTAGAAACTTTAATAGTAACTGGATTTTGTTGTAATATCTGAGCTAGAATCAGTCAATTCATCTCATTTAGTAGGGCTTCACCAGTCTGATGGTTTGAACTCATGTAAGTCACACTACAGCAAAAATCACATAGGAGTTACGTGTAGTTACAATCGTTGTATTTTTAAGATATTTACAGGTTGGCAACTGTAATCCAAAAATGTATGAAAGTTGGATAAAATTTAAATACATATATATTTTATAAATATCTGTACATTCTTTTCATTTGTAAATAAGCCTGTTTTTTTTAAGATTTCATTTTCATTTATTTGACAGAGAATGAAGAGCAAAGAGCCAAAGGATCACACAGACTATCAAAATCACCTCCCTTTAAAACTGCTTCACTCTTTAAATGTCAGTCAGTAATTCCTGTTTATACCCCACTGGCCAGAACTGGATGACTAAGACACAGTTTACAACTATCCATTTTATAGGAAGGTATCTTTGGTAGCCAGATTACCAAGCAAAATGTATGTGGGGTTTTGCTATTAAGTATTAGTAAATTGAAGTTCACTGTATAATAAGCTACTTCAGAACTTAGTGGTTTAAAATGATATTATGTCTTAGACTTCTTTTGGGGTGGTGGGGCAGTTCTGACATGATTCAGCTGAGGCTGGAGGATCTACACTGGTCTCATGCTCCTGTCTAGGACCTCAGCTGGGATGGCTGAGTCTTCTTCTCTTCTCATGTGACCTCTAGTTGTTCAGGAGGTCAGAGCTTCTTCCCATGGTGGTCTGAGAGTTCCCAGAAGCAAACAAAGGCAAGCCCCAAAGCACTAGTACTTTTTTCTTCTTTTAAAGATTTTATCCATTTATTTGACGAAAGAGAGACAGCAAGAGAGGGAGCACAAGCAGAGGGGGTGGGAGAAGGAGAAGCAGGCTTCTTGGTGGGCAAGAAGCCTGATGCGGGGCTCCATCCCAGGACCCTGGGATCATGACCTGAGTTGAAGGCAGACGCCCAACAACTGAGTCACCCAGATGCCCTGATAAGCCTGTTTTAAAAATTTATCATTTACCATTATAGCTACATTAGAGTAGTAAAAATTGTTTAATTTATTTTCATGCCTAATATATTGATAGCAATATAAGCTTCAACTGATTTTTTAAGACAAAACCTACCTTCAAGAATGTAGCAGTAGTACCCATAAGCAAAATAAAGACAAAAGAAGTGATTCCAAATAAATGGAAACCAAAATATTAAAACTACGTCTGTGTTCAACCTAAGATGTTGGCTGAATATACAGTGATGCATTCACACAATGGAGAATTATGTAAAGAAAGAATGAGGAAGGTCAGGGCACCTGGGTGGCTCAGTGGGTTAAGCCTCTGCCTTCGGCTCAGGTCATGATCTCAGGGTCCTGGGATAGAGCCCCACATGGGGCTCTCTGCTCAGCGGGGAGCCTGCTTCCGCTCTCTCTCTCTCTCTGCCTACTTGTGATCTCTCTCTCTCAAATAAATAAATAAAATCTTAAAAAAAAAAAAAAAGAAAGAATGAGGAAGGTCTTTGAGAAATGAAAGAAAATATCAAGAATATGTCATGGGCGCTGGGGGGAGAATCATAAAATGCAGAAAGCATATATAATAACCCCATTTGTGAAAGAAGGGAAAATAAATTGATATACATATATATACATATATATTCTAAACACAGCAAAAAAAAAAAAAAATCCAGCGAATTTGGTTTACACAAGAGGTGTAGAGAGTGGAAGGGGGCACGGCTTCTGTAAGGAATCTCTTTTTATATATAATTTTTACTTTTGAAAACATAACATTCATATTGGAAAAATGAAATAATTAAGAACAAGAAGCAGACAAACAAACAAACAAAAACCCAAACACAAAAAACCCTGACAGCAAGGTGAAACAAATGTAGTTCAATTGTACTTCAAATGAGCGTCGTAACTATAAGGGAGGAGAAAGAAAGAAGGGGAAGAGAAGAGAGGGGGCAGGGAGAAAAGGAAACAAAGAGTGGGAAGGAGGGAAAGAGGAAAATTTCAAAACTAGGATTGCTTTATCCTGGATCATTCAAGAAGCTCTCGTCCGAGGTACACTTAACAGTGGAACTGTTGGCTCATGGTTCTTGCTGAATTTTACCATTAATTCCACACAGTTTTCTGAAGCATCTGCCAGTTCTAGTTGCTCAGTAATGCTGATATTGCCATTTAACCCTGGATATAAAGTGAGATATAACACTAACTGCGGTTTAAATTTGCCTTTCCAGTGATACAGGTTAGTGTCAGCGTATTTACAAATTTTTCTTGCTTATTTTGATTTCTTTTTTTATGAAATGACTACATCTTATCCCCACTTTTTTATCAGTTGCTTACCTTGTTCTTATTAGCTTACCAAGTTTTTATATTTTAGATTCTAAATTCTGTTGATCATGGGCAATGCAAACATTTTATTCCAGCTTTAGAACTGTCATTTCACTACTCTCCCAGTGCCTTTTGATGGAGGAAGCCCTGAATTTAAATGAAGTGAAATTTATCAATCTATCTCTAGGGTTGTGCTTCTTTTTAAACATAATCCACTCAAAGGAAGAGATCAAAAACATTCTATTATGTCCCTTTTCAAATTTAAGTTATTAAGCCAACTGGAATTGATTTTTATGTGAAGTGTGAGGTGGGGTCTAGTTTTAACTTTTCCATATTAATTGCTAATTTTCCCAACATATTTTGCCAGAAGACTAAGCTCCCTCTACGGATTTGAGTGCTAATGGCACAAGTTTCCATGTATGTGTGGGTTGCTCATGAGCTAAGCACTCTGTTCCAGTACTCTATTCCTGAACTAGCACACTGTAATAATTGTAATAGGTTTAAAATAGATCTTGATATCTGATAGGCTAAGAGGTGCTTCCTTGTACTACTTTTTCAGTAGTGAATTAGCAGTTCTTGTCTTTTTGATCTACCATATGAATGTTAAAATGAGGTAGTCAGCTTAATGAAAAGTCTTGTTGAGACTTGATAGGAGTTGCATTAAATCATGCAACAATCTGAGGAAAATATTCATTTTTTTTAAGATTTTATTTGACAGACAAAGATCACAAGTAGGGAGAGACGCAGGCAGGGAGAGAGGAGGAAGCAGACTCCCTGAGCAGCAGAGAGTCCGATGCGGGTCTTGATCCCAGGACCCTGCGACCATGACCTAAGCCGAAGGCAGAGGCTTTAACCCACTGAGCCACCCAGGTGCCCCGAAAATGTTCATTTTAAAAATAGCATCTTCTTATCTGCAGTGTGAGTCTCCATTTATCTGGATGTATTTTAATGTTTTTCAATACAATTTTATAATTTCCATAAAAAATTTGCATGATTTTCATTATTCTTAGATACCTTATAATCATGTTGCTATTAAAACAGATCATTTTCCAAGTTAAAATATTAACTAAATATTACTAAATTAACTAAATATTATTAATATATGGAAGTGTACTTGAATTTTGTTGGGGCACCTGAGTGGCTCAGTTGGGTCATGATCTTAGGGGTCATCAGACTGAGGGCACGGACCTGCAATGGGCTCCTCACTCAGTGAGGAGTCTGCCTGAAATTCTCTTTCTCTCCCTCTCCCTCTCCCCCTCCCCTTCTCATTCATTCTCTCTCTAAAAAAATAAATCTTTTTAAAAAATTACTAATAATTTGTAGATTTTTTTCCTGATGGGAAATCACATCATCTATAACAAATCAAAAACTGTTTATTTCCTCTCAAAGCTTAATAACTTTCTTTCCATTCCCTTCCACCTCCCCTCTCTCCCTCTCTCTCACATTATCATTTCTGGAATATCTTATTGGTTATACAGATGATGCCTATTCATTGGGATAAGAGACTAAACAAAGCCGTGACTACCAGGAAGCAAGGATCACTAGGAGGTCATCTCAGAGGCTGGCTACCACATGGAACATTTCTTAGATTTTTCTTTATCTATTAAAAAAAATAAACTCTAAAAAAATTTTTTGGTTATCAATTATTTGGCGTATCTTTCCCAATTTTTATTTTCAGCATTTTCTTTATTTTTCAGTTTAGGAGCTTTTCTATTAACAACAGAACTGGGATTTATTTTGTTTCGTTTTTTGCCCAATAATCTCTTTTAACTGGAACTTTTAATCCATCCCTATTTATAATGATCACTGCTGTGTTTGGATTTGTCTCTACCATCTACTTCTTCCCTCTGTTCTTTGTTAGCTTTCTTTTTGTCTTTCTTCATGATCAATGTTCAGTGATTTTGCTATAATGTTTTAAAGTGTTCTGTTGATTATACTATACTATATTATTGGCTTGAGATTTGTTTTGCTTTGTGAATACAAAGATTGATGTCTTTCATCAATTCAAAATCTGTTTCAGCCATCATCACTTTGAATATTGTGTCACCCCTATTTGCTCTCTTCCCTCCATCTGGCTGTCCAATTAGATATATGTGACACTTTATCTTTTTATCTTGCACATCTCTTAAAGTCTCTTTCATATTTCCTAGCTGTCTCTCTGTTCTGTATTTTTTGTATTTTCTTCAGATCTTTTATCTCAAAAAATTCCCATTTCAGCTGTGTTTCCTCTGTTGTATAACCCATAAAATGAATTTCTCAACTATCATTTGAAACTTTGAATTTCAATTTTTGAATTTGAAAATTTGAATTTCAACTACCATTTTTTTAAATTTAAATTTTTAACTTTTTTTTAATCTCTCATACTACTGTTTGGTTCTTTTTTCCAATGTATGCTTGCTTTTAGTCTTTGTCTTTGACTATATTTTAGATAAATTATATTATTTTTAAACATATCAAATATAATTAATTTATATTTTTATAATTTATTATTTTATAATTTATTTATATTTATATTTTATAAATGAAAGTTCCAGTAGCTACAATATTTTTGAACTTGTTTTTACTGTTTATTTTCTGAATAAATTTATGCTTTGTTCTACCTTATTTAGTGCTGATTTTTAATACGATCTCATACTCTATAAAATTTCATCTGTAAGAATTATTTAAGGCCTTGACTTAAAGTGTTTTTCTTTTTGTGGGATTTTTGCTTGCTTCTGCAAAGTACTTGGGAAAATTATCAGCCTTAAAACTGAAATTTAGGGGTGGCTGGGTGGCTCAGTGGGTTAAGGCCTCTGCCTTTGACTCAGGTCATGATCCCAGGGTCCTGGGATCGAGCCCCACATTGGGCTCTCCTGCTTAGCAGGGAGCCTGCTTCCTCCTCTCTCTGCCTGCCTCTCTGCCTACTTGTGATCTCTGTCTGTCAAGTAAATAAATAAAATCTTTAAAAGAAACAAACAAACTGAAATTTATTTTTCAATGTGAATTTGAATTACATGAGGGTGAACTCAGGAATCTTCTTCAGGTAAAACTTTCTTATGCTTACACTGCACGCAGAACCAAGACCAAGAAAAGTAATTATTCCTATTCTTCATCAAGAGCATACGCATCCTCTCTCTCCCACCTCTTTCATATCTGTTCTGCTTGCTTAACTGAACTCACAGTAAGAGTTTCCTTCCAGCGATCCTACTTACACAGAGGGTTTTCCAGTACAATCTAACCAATTTTTGCCTGCCAAAGCTATTTTTTGTTTACCAAAAATGTTCTCAAATCCTAAACTGTATACAATGAAGAACTGCCAAATATCCCAGAAAGAACATGTGTTTCAGTGCTTGCTAACTTCTCTTGATTTGTGATTTCATGGTATTCATGTACTCTTAAAATTCCCTTTACTTTCCCACCAACTCGGCTATACAATTAAATAATCTTTTAAAAAATAGATTTTTCGGGACTCCTGGGTGGCTCAGTGGGTTAAGCCTCTGCCTTCGGCTCTGGTCATGATCTCAGGGTCTTAGGATCGAGCCCTGCATTGCTCAGCGGGGAACCTTCTTCCCTGCCTACTTGTGATCTCTCTCTCTCTCTCTCTGTGTCAAATAAATAAATAAATAAAATCTTTAAAAAAATAGATTTCTCAAAAACTATATTCTGTTGGAATTTTTTGGTTTTTACTAATGGGAAGATTTCTCTAGATACACAGTCCACTGTACTATCAGAAATTAAAGGGAAGAATGACTATGGGACTTCTGGTCTGAAGAAAACAATGAAATGTTATGATTCTGGCCATATGTCTTAGACTCAGGAAGGCCCTAATAAGCCTTCCCTATTCAAAGGAGACAGACAACACAGAGCTACTTTTCAAATCATTACACCTATACAAAATGTTAAGATCTTCACGAATTCTTGAACAAGCCTAATATTAGACACCACTTGCTTCATTATTGAGAAAGGGTATCATTTTAACCATGGTGAGCAGCAAAGAACCAATAATCTTCTACTGTGTTAAAGGGTGAGTCAGATATTTCTATGGTAGAAGGAAGAGGTGATGACTGGAAATTGAAATGCAGAGAGAAAGAGACAAAAAAGACTTCCTTTATATTCATATGTCTGTCTGTACTCTAAAAAAGGAGGGAGAAAATACTGGTCTTATACCATATCGAATATTCAGTTCAAGACGTAATGCAAACCATATAGAAACACACTTTTGAAAGAAGGTCTAAATTAGATCAGTATATGCACTCAGAGGTCTAATATACACACATTTAATTTGTACAAATATGAGCCATGTAGAGTCCCTTTAACTGACAGTCTTCTTCCTCTATTCCCTCTCTCAGTTAAAGAGTACCACCAGCCATTCATTTATGCAAACCAGAAACTTAGAAATCACTCTTGAGGTATCTCTTATTCTCTCCTCAAATCCACTTCATTACCAAATCCCCTACATTTTGTCCTCAAAATTTTTCTGAAATCAATCTATATCTTCTCATCCCCTCTACCAGTACCTTCATCCGAGCTTTCATAATGTGTTACCTGGACTACTAAAATAGTCGCACAGCCGGTCCCCCCATTTGCCCCTACCCAGCTACAGCCAGAGTGATATATTCAAAATGTAAATCTGTTCACATCATCTCCCTACTCAAACATCTCTACAGCTTCTCATCACTCTGGGAAAAGACAAAAGTCTTAATATTAACTATCAGATCTATGTTGTGATCCCACCTACCTCTCGAATAATATTCTTCCCAATACTTGTTTCTCTCTTTGCACCAACACATTGTCCTTCTTTCTTTTCTTCATTCACAGTGCTCCTTCCTGCACCACAAAGCCTAGATCAGTTTCCCTACAACAAATACTCTTACCTTTCTTCCTTCTTTTCCAAGTTAGTTTCCACTCATTATTTAGGTATTAGCTCAATTCTCACTTTCTCAGTGAAACTCCTTCTGCACTTCCTTGATAAGATCATATCACCTATTGCAAAGCCTTATGGCACCACGTACTTCTTATTCAATAAACCTAGAGTAATTGCAATTATTGAATTGATATCTACCTTTACTCTAGCTGAAAGCTCCATGAATACAAGGATATTACCTAACATACTTATGCCCCTAAGAAGCAGTTTATTTCGTTAAATTGTAAAATATATCAGAAAAGGAAGCATGCATATAATGTACTTGTACAGGTTAAATATTAATAATAAATGAAACACTGAATAACATTACCCAAGTAAAGAAAGAGCACACTGACAGCTTGTGGAAGCCTCATTTGTGCCTTTCTACAGTCATACATCCACCTGCCAGGTATATGACCACATAATTAACCATTAACATGAAGTTTTGATCAATATTCCCACTCTTCCCTTCACAGAATATAATTCAGTACATTCATATTTATGTATTATGTACAAAAGTGTTTAGATTTTCTAGCTTTCGAAAACATATAGAAGAAATCATACTCAATATGTCCTTCTCTGATTTGCTTGTTTCATTCAATCATATATGTCTGAGATTCAACCATGTTGATGGTGTGCCTCACAGTCATTCATTCTTAGGCCCATATAACATCCTACTGAAAGAGTAGAAAGCAACGTCTTATTTTTGCTCTAGTGACAGACCCTGGGATAGTCTGTTGATTTCTGCATCAGGTATTGCAGCACCTGACTCCTCACACATATGTGCAAGTGCTCGGCTAGGGTATATAGCTAGGAAAAGTACTGCTTGGCGTGCTACACAAACCTCCAGAGATCAGTTAAATTCATAAATTGTGAATTATACTTTTTGCTATACATATGTATTTATTGAAGTACTATATGAATTTTCTTCATTTCCACATTTTTAATATACCTGTTATCTAAATCAAAGGATATGCTTTTGAAAATTTTTACCTATTTCATTAATATAGTCATTTACTCAACAAATATTTACTTAGACACTCAATATGTGTTAGATACTATAGTAGATACCACAGTATTCTTAATTTTTTTTTAATAGTTATTCCAACAGTTAGAGTCTGGATGCTTGTTAGATGCTTAACACCACACCCTACTCATGGTCTTCAGAAGGTCAAGTTCATTCAGATACCAAGAACCAGAGTGAGAGCACGAGTGAAAACATACCTGTGAAGAGCCAGAATGGGGTACGTTGTCATTTGTTGGTAAAACTGTCCTTAAAAAAAATCACGTCTTATTGCTTTACTTCCAATGTAATAGCAGTGTCTTTAAATTTTCCATCCCAACTTTTTTTTTCCCCAAAAGTAAAGTCACTTACATAACCATATGGAAAGGAACATACAAATTTAAGATGTTTAAATCTGATGTTTGTCTTGCTTTTAAAATAAATCATTCTATTTCTCTCCCACCTCATCACGACCCCCAGGCCTGGAGATGGCTTTACATGATGGAGTTTTAACAGGTCACTATTACTCCTGAGGACTAAAATAAACATTAACATAGTTTGATCAGTGGCAGGGAGTTTCATAGTACTTAGCCCATCATTATCACTTCCCAACTACTCTTTTCACTTTACACCCTTTTATCTTCCAATAAATAAGAATTGCAATAATGGAAACATTGTCTGGTCTGCAGTTCAATGATATAATTAAACTTCAACACCGGGCTATAATTTGGGTGTCCCAGAGAGAAGATATTTATTGCCAACACACCCTGACAAATATAAAAGCTGCTTAATGACTATGCAGGAAAGCCAGTGTTAAAGGAATTTTTTGTGCTTACTTCCTGGTTGAGAGTATAAGAGAGGATATAAAAGAATCATCCACTTTATTCAGGGAAATTTTTACCATAATATGAGCAGAAGATCTAATTTATAAAAATAGCTTAAATTCTTTAAAACTCATTGTTTTCATAACCTTACTTAAATAAAAAGCATGTTTTCAAAATCATATTCAATAATACACAGTAAAGCTCAGGATTTGTGTGCATGGTGTTTGCATGTGCTGTGCTTACCTAAATTATTTACATGAACTCTATCTTAAACACAGTGCAAAGGTATGGTTCCATGAGGCTCATTAACATAAACAAATACCTACCTGTCAGTTGGTAGTGTGTGTTCAGTACTTACTAAATGGGAGGTGATACACAAGAGCAAATTCCATGAGAAGTAGAAGTGAAAGGTGTCTGTAGCCAAAGCAGTTATAATAGTTGTATGCCAATTACATCTCAATTTAAAAAATAGTTATCACTATTTTTATTGTTATAAGAAAAGTTTAACGGTTTAGGAATGTATTTATGTGGACTAATATAGTTCCATGCATGATAAATGTGTATAGAAAGAAAGGCAATCATCTAAGGCAGATATAACTTGCTAAGTTTTGCCATGAACGAAACACAGTTTCTAAATACAACTTTGTTACTGCTTTCCTAAACTATTTATTCTCTCCCCTTTTGTATGATGAGTATAATTTTCTTACCAATATATAATACAGAAGTATCTGTACTGGTATTTTAAATTGATTTTAAACCATAAAAAATTAATATTAGCTAAACATATGTATCCTCTATGATCCAGTAATTCTGTTCTTGAGAATATATCCATTAGAAATGAGGGCTCAGGTCCAACAAAAGACATGCAAAATATGTTCAAGGCAGCTTTATTTGTAATAGCCCCAAACTGGAAACAACCCAAATGTCCATGGACAGTAGACTGAGTAATTCACTGCTGTTTATACATTCAATGACATACTGCAGAACAATGAAAAAGAATTAGCTACTAATATATACAGCAACACAGTTAATGGGCAAATTTAACCTGTGTGTAAGTAGGAGCATAAAGATATTTTTTTCAGGGAACTGGAAATACTCTGGGTGTCAATGGTTACATTTTACATATGTAAACCTTTGAGCGTATGCTTAAGAACAGTTAAAACTCTATAAAAAAATCCTCAGTTAAAAGCAAAAGCAATACAACAATATGTGTCAAAAGCTTAAGAAGGCTGAGTTACTGAATTAGTAGTAGGGGAAAAAATCAATTTGTTTTTGGGGCGCCTGGGTGGCTCAGTGTGTTAAAGCCTTTGCCTTCAGCTCAGGTCATGATCCCAGGGTCCTGGGATTCAGCCCAGCATCTGGTTCTCTGCTCAGCAGGGAGCCTGCTTCCTCCTCTCTCTCTGCCTGCCTCTCTGCCTACTTGTGATCTCTCTCTGTCAAGTAAATAAATAAAATCTTAAAAAAAAAATCAATTTGTTTTAAAAAGCTGTGTTAAGGGACGCCTGGGTGGCTCAGTTGGTTGGGCAGCTGCCTTCGGCTCAGGTTATGATCCCAGCGTCCTGGGATCGAGTCCCGCATTGGGCTCCTTGCTTGGCGGGGAGTCTGCTTCTCCCTCTGCCTGCCTCTCTGTCTGCCTGTGCTCGTTCGCTCTCTCTCCCTCTCTCTGACAAATAAATAAATGAAAAAAATCTTAAAAAAAAAAAAAAGCTGTGTTAATGTACAAATATGCATTATGAAATTATGAATAGGAAAAAAATTAAAATCAACCTATACAACAATAGGAAAACAGGTTATTGTGTTATTTCAGTTTAATGGAATTTTATGTGATATTACAAAAATAGTTTCAAAAATTTCTCTAATTAAGAAAAAAACTTAATTAAAAAAATCAGTGAAAAAAATCCAAATACACATTACTCATGGTGAATAACTATAAAACGAATGCATGCCCATAAACACATTTATATAAAAGACAAGGTAGAAATGTACAAAAAAGAAACTTGTGTGTGCTGAATAATGGAAGATTCAATTTTCATTTAAAAAAATTCTTTGAAGCTGTTATAATTCTCCTCTAATAACAGTAAGAACATGTATAAATATATTCAATATTTCAAGAACTAATTAATGTAAAATGTTACCAAGGGGCAGGAAGGGGATTACACTTCAGATAAAGTAAATGACACAGAGAAGACATAGAGGAAAGCAAAAGTACTAAATTATACAAAAGGGAAAAATTCTAAGCAAAAAATTCAAATGGCTGTGTAGTTGGTTATAGATTTGTAGAACAGAAAACCAAGGAAGAGAGAATCCTGCCTTAAAAGAACAAACTAAGCCAGCTGAATATCAGGTAAGAGTTTAAGCAGGTTTAAGTGTTTCAGAATACCATCTCTGCTATTAACTAGCTGTATCATGTCCCTCTAAAAACA
Source organism: Taxidea taxus jeffersonii (assembly GCA_003697995.1). NCBI lineage: Eukaryota > Metazoa > Chordata > Mammalia > Carnivora > Mustelidae > Taxidea > Taxidea taxus. The sequence goes on along the minus strand of ML107676.1, from coordinate 217,457 downwards.
AGAACAATAATAACAGAATCATTGGGTTGTTATCCTCATTACTAAATGAGTTAAGGCAGGTGAAACATTTAGAACAATGCCTGCCAAAAATAAGTACTCAATCAGGGGCACCTGGGTGGCTCAGTGGGTTAAAGCCTCTGCCTTAGGCTCAGGTCATGGTCCCAGGGTCCTGGGATTGAGGGTACTGGGATCGAGCCCTGAATCAGGCTCTCTGCTCTGTGGGGAGACTGCTTCCCTTCCTCTCTCTCTGCCTGCCTTTCTGCCTACTTGTGATCTCTGTCAAATAAATAAATAAAATCTTAAAAAAAAAAAGTACTCAATTAACATTAGATAATACAACAGGAAAATTAAAGCTTGCAGAAGAAATAAAGATTAATTTTATTTGCTTTTTTCTAAATTTAGCCTTTAAAAATTTTCAAGCTCACAGCTTTATCAAAGTTATATTTAGTTTGGTAATGATTTTTCTCATTACTCAGAAATTTAATAATTTTATCTAGTATTCACCGAGGCCTGATTCACACAATGGCAGCTTTGCAGAAATTCAACATGATATAGTAGGTACATAAGCAATACTCTTTTCATATAAACAATAGTACTTGCTTCCACGTGAGCCTCACAGCTAATTTTAAAATTTGGAATGTAGTGGTATTAAATGGCTAGAGAAACAGATAAATTACAACTGGGACATATTAGGCTTGTGGTTGAGTATTCAACGGAGCTATTATTGCTTCAATAAAAGTCTATCACCTAGACCTAGAATACAGACTCTGTTCCCCACCCTTCAGAGCAAAAGTGATAGATCGTAAGACACTGTCATGAGGGAGCTTGTACTGCACACTCCCACCCCCAATCTCGGTGGCATTTCTTCAACAATTTCCTATTCTGAAATTTGTTATATGTTTCTCTCTTTCTTCCCCTTTTATGGTTCTTTTGCTCCTCTATTCTCCATATGAATGGTAGGAATGGACAGGTAATGTCCTCCATCTATCATCACCACCCCCCAACAAACACACACACACACACACACACACACACACACACACACACACACACACA